>JAPYYD010003884.1:0-13672 GCA_028551405.1 Uromys caudimaculatus | reverse complement strand
GTACTACTCAGCTATAAAAAACAATGACTTAATGAAATTTGCAGGCAAATGGATGGAACTTGAAAATATCATCCTGAGCGAGGTAACTCAGTCACAAAAGAACGAACATGGTATGTACTCACTGATAAGCGGATATTAGCCCACAAGTTCAGAATGTCCAAGTTTCATTTAACAGTAACCGCTGGACTGAGAGTGAGGTCCCAGATGGAGGGGTTGGAGAAAGGTCTGAAGGAGCTGAGGGAATTGGCAGCCCCATGTAGGGAGCAAGAGTGTCAATGGGCCTGACCTTCCTCCTGGTCGGCCTGGAGTTCAGACCACCAACCAAAGAATACACATCTATTGACCCATGGTTTGGACTACATATGAGGCAGAAGAATCACCTCGATGGCCATCAGGGAGAAAGGAGAGGACTTTGGGCCTGAGGGTACTAGAGGCCCCAGTAAAGGGGAATGTCAAGGTGGGAATATGGGAATGGATGGGCGGGTAGGTGGGAGGAGGAATTCCCTCACAGAGGCGGGGAGGGGGAGGGGATACAGGGTTTCCAAAGAGGAGACCCAGAAAAGGGGAAACATCGGAAATGTAAATAAAGTATCAAAAATAAAAATTAAAAAAAAAAATACAAATGATAGACCATAAAGAGAATGGGAAACTTGGGAAGCATAGAGAATTCTTCAAAGGTTAAAAACAAACAAACAAAACCCTACGTGAGCACTTACTGTGACTACTATAGTCAGATATTTGAAACTTAAATTTAGTTTCTTATTGGTATGTGTGAGTGTTGTGTATGTATGTCTCTGTGTGTGTCTATGTATGTGTGTGGTGTGTGGCGTGGTGTGTATGTGTGAGTGTGGTGTGTGTGTGTCTCTCTGTGTGTTACATGTATGTGTGGTTATGTGTCTGTGTGATGTGTCTGTGTGATGTGTGTACGTGTGTGTGATATGTATGTGTGTGTATGCACGCTGTCTCTTTCTGCTTGTCTGTGTGTGTGTGTCTATGTCTATGTGTCTGTCTCTGTGTGTGATGTGTGTGCCTATATGTGTTGTGTGTGGTGTGGCATGTTATATGCATGTTAGGTGTATGTGTGTGTGTCTGTCTGTGTGATGTGTCTGTGTGATGTATATTTGTGATGTGTGTTGATGTGTATGTGTATGTGATGAGTGTGTGTACTGTGTCTCCCTCTGTGTGTGTGTGTCTGTCTGTCAGCCACAATGTCCTGTGGTGGTCAAAGAATAACATGGGGCTTGGTCCTCTTCTTCCACTCTGAGCTCCATGGTTGCTAGGGTTGTACTGCAAATGCTTTTATCAGCTAAGCCATCTCCCTGACCCCATGCTCAGAATTTTTTGGCAAGAGGAGAAACAAACACAAGGATGAGAATGAAAGAACAAATAAGAATGAAGTTAGCAAAATATAACCTTACAATAAGTTGAAGTCTGTCAAACTACTGAAGAGTAAGAAGTACTGCCAGGCAAGGGAAGACAGGGTCACCTTTTGAAGCATGTGATAAAATGTTATCATTCGATAGCCAGGAAACCGCATCTCTCAATTCCTTTTGTGTTTCTTTTATGTCTCTGCTTTGGCTCTCTCTATCAAGAAGACTAGTTCTCAGCCAAGTGTGGTGCACATGCCTCTAATGCCAGCACTGGAGAGTCTAAAGCAGGAAGATCACAAGCCCAAAGCCAGCCTGGGCTACATAATGAGGCCCCACCCCAAATAATAATAATGATAATAGTAAAAAAGTATTGATTTTAATGTCTTAAAAACTGATGTCAATAAGGGAATCATAGGAGGAAATGAAGTTCAAATTTGAATAATAAAAGAAGTTAGCAAGGTTGTAGAAAACTTTCCTATGGTTCACAGATCAGGGACACAGACAAAATCTCCTGGAGCAGCAGCTTTCAACCTAGGGGTCATGGCCCCTTTGGGATCACATATCAGATATCCTGCATATCAGATATTTACATTATAATTCATAACAGTAGCAAAGTTCCAGTTATGAAGTAGCAACAAAATAATTTTATGGTTGGGGGTCACCACAACCTGAGGAACTGTATTAAAGGGTTGCAGCCTTAGGAAGGCTGAGAGCCAGTGTGAGGCATCACACAAACACAGGTCTCCGGGAAGGCCCTGGAACTCTTAATAGGACCTGAGTCTAGCAAAATGCCCGCATGACTCATATTTTTTTAAGTATTAGGCTAAACTAAGTTTTTGAACTGTAGTGTTAAACTTAAACTTAGGGGTTTTAAAATAATATGACCTTCCTGAAGAACAATGCAGTAGGTACATCTTCTGATAGACCAGCAGTCTAATTATTGTACTATTACACTAGCAGTTCAACTCTAGACAGCTGTCCTGAAGAAATAAATATGAATTAAAAAGAAAATTAATAAAAGTTCTTTATGTTCAAAGATACTTATTGCACATGGCATAAAACCATGAATTTAAAATGGCCTGAAATATTTACAAATAGAGAAATGATTAAGTAAAAAACAGCAAGTGATGATATATTTATTAAAAGATTTTTTATTTTTTGGAAAAAAATACTTGGATGTATATACTAGGATGTCAAACTAATAAAACCAAGAATAAAATTATAGACCTTGAGAAATTGGCAATTATTTCTTCTTTATATTTTATAGTATTTCAAAAGAATATAATACCCTAATCGGAGAAAAGCAAAAATTATTTTAATATTCATGTAAAATGTATGCCCTAAAAATATATCAAAAATATCACCAGAGTTGTAGTAAGATGATAGGCTTTTTACATATCTCTATATTTTGCATATATTCATAAAAGAACAAATCTTAAAAATAAATAATTCATAAGCATAAAGTATATTTTATCAGGATAGCATAAATCATGTATTTTATGTATATAAATTATCCCATTTCTAAAAATATTTTTTGAGATTATAAAAATAATTATATCATTTCTCTTTCCCTTTCCTCCCTCCAAACCTTCCCATGTACCAACCCCACTCTTTCAGATTTATTACCTCCTGTTCTTTAATTGTTGTTGCATATTTATTTCTAAATTTATAAATGAAATCTGCCAGGTCTATATTGTGTAACTTGTATGTGTGTTTTCAGGACTCATCATTTGGTGTTGGATGACCAGTTGGTATGCTCTTCTCTGGGAAAGACTAATTCTCCCAGACTCAACATTTCACAGTTGCCCTCAATTTTTTGTCTTGGGCTGAGACCTCCTGGGCTTTCCCCTTTTCACATTGGTGTGTCTATTGGTATTAGCCTCGGTCCAGCTATGTTTTGGCAGCCATACTGGTGAGACTTCCTGAGTGTAGTTTCTGACATTTCTTTGAGGCTCAATCTCACAGTAAACTCGCTGATCCTCTGTTTCTTCTAATCATTCCTCCCTGCCTTTTGAAATCGTCTCTGAGTCCTGGGTGTGGGAGTTATGCTGTAGATGTATTTGTTGTGTCCAAATGTTAAAAATTACACGTATGTATTTATATGTATATGTGTGTGCACATATGTGTACCATGCCACATATGTGGAGGTCAGAGGACAACATATGGAAGTCAGTTTCACCATATGGGTCCCAGGGATTGAACTCAGGTCATCAGACTTGGCAGCAAGCACCTTTACTTGCTGACCCATCTATCTCACCAGCCCAACTATCCCAAATGCTTAAGCGTATGTGGTTGTTTGAATGAGATATCTTCCGTGGTCTTGGACATTTGAATATGTGGTGGTATCATTGGGCAGTTTAGGAAGTGTGGTCTTGCTGGAGGAAATATGTCACTAGGGGCAGGTTTTGAGAGTACAAAGATTCCCACAATTCTCAGTTTGTTCTCTGTTTTCTGTTTGTGGATTAAGATGCGAGCTCTTTTCTCCAGTCACCATGCCTGCCTGCTACTGTGCTTTCCTACTGTCGTTGAATGGAGTTTTATTCCCCTAAACCTGCAAACACAAATAAACCCTTCCTCCTACAAGCTGGTGTGGTAACATTGCTTTATCACAGCAATAGAAAAGCTACTGAAACTGTGGGTACTAATTCTGAGATTGGTATTTGAGAACACAGTCTATATTATTACTCTAAGAAAGTTGAACGTTTACTTATAAAAGAAAGGGGGGTGTTTACCTCATGGTTTTGGAGGCTGAAGACACAAACATCATGGCAATAGTTGTGCTCATGGCTGGTGAAGGCCTCAGGGTAGAAGTCATTAGAAACTATTAGAAGGTGAAAGAATACAAGAGGGAGCAATCACATATTAAGACAAAGTTAGACTGAGGGAAACCCAGGGATAACCTGCCAAGCCCCACCTCTTAAAGGTGTCACACTGGAAGCCATGCCTCCAACACAACAACCCTTAGTGGACAAACAGATTGCATTCAATCTGTAATTCATAGAATTCGCTACTTAGAGAGCATTTTCATTTTGCACATTGTCTGGCTCAATGACTACTTGCACAAAAAATGAGTATTTAGAGCTGTTACAGTCAGAGAAAGACACAGAGGATCATCTAAGTGATTAAAGAAATTTATCCAAAGAGTATTGGTAAATGAATCTCGCCATTGTGAAAGAACAGACCCAATGTGGTGTCACATAGCTTGCCGGGTAAGAAGATTGAATCACTTGGAGGATGACAGGAGATGTGTTTAGTTTCTCTCATTAGGAAAGTCAGCAAGAGGTTCTGTGATTGAGGCAAGGTTAACAAAAGGTTTCAAGTCAGTGAAATATAAGGGAAATGGAAAATAAATAAATATAATAGTAATAAATGTATTGAGATGCTTAAAGCATTCACAGAGAAATATTAACAGATGTATGCACTTAGAAATTAAAAGGCTTGATGTCAAAAACTATCATAAGCCTAAAAAAAGAAAAAAAGTGGGTGTGAATGACTATGTGCCCAAAGTGAGATGGGTAAAAATCATTATTGTGCCAAGAATTCTATTAACAACAGCATATAGAAAACTATATTCTATTATAAAAAATTATAAAAATGATATTATAAAAAACAGAAAATTAGTCAAAGACATAAACAGATAGCATACAGATAGGAATGACTAAGAAAAACTTTGTACCTATTAAAATTAAAAATCAATGCAAATTTAATTGATTATCCAGAATTTCTTATATTTTATAAAAAAAATCTATAAAACATTAAGTTTTTAATTCTGAAAAAGATAAGGTGAAAGTACCAACAGCAACAGAAATCCCTAGGAAATATGGCATAAACATTGACAGGGGCTCAAAGTTTCTATGAAACAATGTATCAATCTTATAAATTATGGTCATATTTGGCCCAGTAATTCTACTACTTGAAATATTTCCCAAGAAATAAGCAGATATTCAAATCTGTTCTCTTAAAGGGATGATAACCCAGAAATACCTTAAAGGAGAATAGCTATTCATGTTATGGTACATGAGTACCATTCTCACACATAGATGTTTAATACATAAATGCACTTCCTATTTATTTAAAATAATATAACAGGACAACATTCTGCATATATATTTGTGTAATAAATGCACTAAATGTACTACCTCCCCTTCTAAATTCATGCACCAGAGAGTCCTAACCCCAATCCCTTCTAGCCCACAAACCAAAGGTAGGAGAGAAAAAGGTTAATAGGAACCAGGAGATGCAGCCCTGATTAGAAGTAATTCTTTGGGGCAAATCCAAACACTAATCAGTAGCAGCAGCTTGATCCAGAAGAAACCTTGAGGATCTGCCAAATCAGTACTAGTCAGAGGAAGCTGCAAGAAGCAGACAGAATACCAAGATAAATTCTCTGATGCATTTCTCTCTATGAAGTCACAACAAGGAAAGACCAGCAAAGTGTTGCAAGGCGAACCAATGCAAGCGTGTCTTCTCACTGTCTGTGGGGTTACGTTTATATTCTTTCTAAGCATCACAATCCTCTCAAGCAGCTGCTTCAGAAAAACATCACATGACACAACTGAGTCTCTAAAGAACCCAGAGACTTTCACTTTACCTTGGACTTCACATATCTAGAGCTAAAGAAAACAAGTGTTTAAGTCACCAAGTTGCTATTTTATAATAGCAACGGAAGCTAAGACAAAGTTATTTATAATCACAAAAGCAAAATTTTCTGCACTATGAGGTTTATTTACTTCTTTGAGGATATCTATACTTTTCCAATAAAAATAACCTCCTAGGATCAGGATGAATTTGAGTTAGCACAATACACATGATAACTGAACTCTTAATATTATTTAGCATTTGCTACATTCCAAGGGTTGTGCTGCCCAAGTTGAGTTTCATTTTGCTGTTACAACCTGTTCTAGTTTGATGTTTGTGGTAAACAGCATGACCAAAAGCAAATTGGGAAGGAAAGGGTGTACCTCAGCTTACATTTCATGTCATGGTCTTTCCCTTGGGGAAGGTGGGGCAGAAGACAAGCAGAAACCATGGAGGATGTGCCTCACTGGCTGTTTCTTGGGTTCTTGGGAACACCTAGCTTGTTTTCTTACATAGTACTGGCCCACCTTCCCAGGGGCAGGCAATTCTTCAACTGAGGTTCCCTCTTCCCGTGTGACTCTAGATTGTGTCAATTTGATAATAAAAACCAACTAGAATTCTAATTATTGCAATTATTACTTTACAGAGTTCTAACTACTCTCTTATGCTTATGTTTTTATGAAATAACATTTATTCTCGAAATACTTGTTTTAATATCTAGAGCAGAGCTCAACAACAACAACAACAAAAGCGTATCGAATTTTTAAGTCAACCATACAAAATTCCTGAACGTGGCATATCAGGCTTCCTCGTTACAAGAAAACTGATAGAAAGTCAGAGCAGGGAGACCTGGTCTGGCAATGCTTGTGTGCTCAGCTAACCTCAGATGCCTGGGCAGGCATGGGATTCCCTGCATTTGGGTGTCTTCTTTGATCACATGACAGGTAAGCTAAGGTGATGAATTTTTCTTGGAATGCAAAATATAGTTAGTGTTCCTCCATGCTTCTGTCTAAGTTTGAAATTGTTCTAAAAACTCTTTAAAACCGGAATAGAGAGCTCACTTACCTGAAGTTTCCCATTGCAAAAATGACTGCTCACTTCAGAGCTAGGCACTTTTTATCCCATTTTGAATTTTTCTATTAAAGGAAGATTCGCTTAGAAGCAGACTGGGACATCTTTATATTTTTCAGGGTCGAGAAAGACAAACGTCACTCCCTGGCTGAATATCACATCTAGTCTTAAGCTTTATCTGTCAAAAGGAGGGAAGAAGCTTTCAATATCAGAAAGGAAGTAAATTCTCTTCTGTATCTCCTGCCATCTGGCAAGGAGACACAAAGAGCGTTCCAGCCATAAATCTCAAGCCTAGGTGTGTAAGAAACAGCACTTCACTTTCTCTGCTTTCCATTATTCAATTTCATGTGGGATTCAAGCCTACGCTTCAGGTAGGCAGGATGTGGGTGGATTGGTCAAGCATTTTATAACTTTCATCTCATCCCTCCCATCTGGTGTGTGTGTGTGTGTGTGTGTGTGTGTGTGTGTGTGTGTACGCACACACGTGCGCATCTGTGTTGTGCTTCTGGATTGTTAGCATGCAGAGCAGGGCCAGTGTGTCTCTGATTGTGTGACCCCCATCTGTGGCACCTGTGCTATGCTTCCCACTGGTAACCAGGATGCTAGGCCTTTAGGTCCCAGCAGGCCCCTCCAGTAGCACTCACTGCTTAGTTAGCTGCTTGCTAGGTGTCCACTCTCCTCTCAGTATGTCCCAGCTTGCACCAGTTTGGGCTCTGTCTCTATCTATCTGCCTTTGCTTCCGTCTCTCTCTCTCTCTCTCTCTCTCTCTCTCTCTCTGCCTCTGCCTCTGCCTCTCTACCTCTCTTCCTATCTATCTCATTCCTCTTCTGGGTGAAGTTATTCTCTGCTTCCATGTAGACTTAAGTTAAGTCATACTCTCTCTACTGTTTCCTCCAATCCACTTCCTGCTTTTTACAGGCCTTCCTGGGTTACAGGAGACCATGTCTCAGAAAAACAAAACCAAAAGAACAAAACCCAGTTCCTTCTACTTCACTGCAACTTCCCCAGAGGAACTTATACTAACAGACATTGTTCAGTGCTCACATATAGCCACTTTCACTTCATTTTGTTCATTTCAACAGGGGGTTACAGAATGTGACACATTTTAAATAATTTATAACCTAGTGGACATTTTACCCTCATAAACAATATGTCATTAAATATTTTCATAGGTGTATTACTACATAGTCATGTTCTTATTTCATATTACATGCACTTGTTTCTAAAAGAAATTAGAATTTACTCATATTTCAATTTTAATGAAATGCATAAAACCTTCATGAAACTGCTATTATAAATGAACAAGTTTCATAAAACTCAACAAACTACTCATTTTCCCAACAGCTGTCAGTATTATATGCTATCATTCTTCTTAATTTTGTCAATATGATGGATTAATAATAACACTACATTTTAAAATTATACTGTGACAAACATCATTAACTGATTTGTTTTCTATTTGCAATTATTTTTAATGAATCATATTTTTTTGCTCTTCATCTAATTTTATATTTTGCTATTTTTTTCATTTTTAGTTTTTTTAATCTTAGAAAAATGCTTCTTCTCAGGCTGTTTGAATTTCATTTTAATGGAAGCTTTAAGCTATAAATTTATATGAGAATTTCTGTGTAATATGTAAATTTCTATGCTGAGGAAATATCTCTGAGTCTGTGTATCTTTTAGCGAGTGAGTTTGCTGCCTTAGAAAAGCGTGTTGCTGTGGGGTGGTAAATAGTGTCAAGTCAATCTTCTCAGTGCTTCTCTATTGATTTATTACCCGTTTAGGCTTTAATCCACAAAGAAATTTTTTTAAATGGGGAGGGAAGCGCGGTCCAGCTCTGTTCTTCCTCATGTTATTTTGATATCTATTAACTATGTCATTGCTTTCTTTGGCTTCTTTTTATTCTCCATTTATATTTAGTAGAAGTATCAGAAACTGGCCAATAATAAATATGTATCTGAGTGTCTACTCTTTATTATTTTTCTCCCCTCCTTTGTTAATTATGTCAGCTTACATTTGGATTTACCCAAGCCTGGCCCACCTCTTCTGATTCCCTAGGGTTCTCTATTGACTTGCAGTTCACACTGTGGCCTCTGTGCTTGGTTCTGAAGGCACTGAGGTTTCATTTTGTTGAACTTTTGTAATGAAAATCATGTAAGAAAAGTGTGGCTGCAGAGGGTTTGAGCAAATAGACTAAGAAAAACCTGTCTTTTCAGAAGGCATTAGGTCTTCTTCTTCTTCTTCTTCTTCTTCTTCTTCTTCTTCTTCTTCTTCTCCTTCTCCTTCTCCTTCTCCTCCTCCTCCTCCCCCTCCTCCTTCTCTTTTCCTAAAATTAAATGATCCTTGAAAATTATTAAAAGATTTTATTCAGATCCATTTACGTGGTATGCTAATTAATATTTCCCGCAATAATTATTAGCTACTCGAAAGAGCATTTTTGCCATTCTGCTAGCTAAATAGGCTTCCTCATTGTAGAAACAAAAATAATATGTGGAATTAAATGGCATCTTTAATGATTACAGTTAAATCCAAATGCAAAGATGTAACTAAATTATATATAAATGGAATCTTTTTTTCCAGACAAGTTGTGTGGCACACCAGTTGCCTTTCATAAATAATAGGTTTGCTCAATGATTTGTTAATTCTTAAATATAGGCCTATTGAGAGTTTTGTTATTGATGGATAAGAAAATAGTACAAAGCTTAGAAAATTGTGTATATATTAGAAAGTACCTTGCAATGTTATTTTTTAGTACGACGTTTTTATTAGCAAACATCTGTTTTAAATGAGTAAGAGCCAGGCTCAGAAATTTGTTTTGCTTACCACATTAGAAGGTGGATTATTCACCCAGGGCCCAGCCCCAAAGAGAGTGAAATATGTGTGGGAGTGACTTCAGCAGTGGACCTTTCTGAAGACTGGTAGCAGAAATAGCAGAACAAACATTCCCACGCCCGCCTACAAAGCCACAAAACTTTGGCTCTAATAGGATCACACTGACAGGGCAAGTAACTGATTGCTCTTCGTCCTCCTCATGCTTACAAATTAGATTAGAGAATCAGCAGTCAGTAAATCTGAGGTTCCTTCCTTTGCCAGCTGACAGTGTATTCACTGATTTAGAGAAGAACTCAGCGAGAGGACCAGCAAGGTTCTCTGCCATCTTAGCTAAGCTGCGGAGAGCAGTGACTTTTTTTTTTTTTTTTTTTTTTGAGCAAATGGCATGTTTCCCTGTGCTAACTACATTTTTTTATTTGCCGAATTTCTGACACTTTGACATCTTAGAGGGTTATGGTAGTCTGAAAATACTGCCATGTCCCCAGAAGGGGATAGCAAGGAATTCCCCCAGAGCCATGTAAAAACAAACTAATCCAGGCTGCCTCAGCATCACCCTTAGCTTACATAACAAGCCATGTTTCCCAGGCTAGAGTCCTCCCAGAGGGAAGTCTTGGATAACTAGAGATTGCTTCCATGACCTAGATACCATCAAAATGTCATTAAATATCCATCCTTAGCCACTTACTCCATTCTGTCTTGTTTTTCATTGGAAGTCCTGATAGAGGCTTATAGTTATGCTCTCTCTCTACTGCCTGCCTCCAGCATGTGGCTTTGATCCTTCCTCTGAATCTCTGTGTAACCTGGAATAGCTCCTTTATTAGCTGTCTCATATCTACCATTTTTTACGTGACTAAAACAAACCTCAGGAGCACTCATATCAATGTTCTGTTGACATGCTGGAAGAGGAAAAAGAATTTGTCCTTATTTATTTTCCTGATTCTGTGATAAACTATTCTGACAACAGTAACTTAAGGGAGAAAGGGTTTTTCTTCTCACAGTTCTGGGTTACGGTCCACTACAACAGAGAAGTCATGATGACCGAGAGTTGACGAACCATCCACAACATGCCAGGTAAGGAGCAGAAGACAACAAATGCCTGTGGCTTCCCAGTTTCCCTCTCTACTTACACAGTCCCGGAACCCAGGAAGGAAATGACTCCGCCCATAGTGGACATGTCTTTCCAGTTCAGTTAGTGTAATTCAGATAATGCCTGATAGGTACACCCAGAAGTCCATCTCCTAGAATATTTTTGGTTCTGTCAAGCTGATAATTAAAAGTATCACAGAAATTAAGACCCAGTTTTTAATTCCAACACTCTTTTTACAGAGTACATGGCCTTAAGAAAATCTCCAATACCTAGAAACATCAAGTATGTTGAAGAAGTTACTTGTGAATACATGGATGAAAACAGAGAACCTCTACAGTCTCATATATATATATATATACACACATATATATTATATAACATGATATTATATATGTGGTTATGCAAAAAATCTTAACAATGCTTATGATCTTTTATTTGTTTACATGGTGTGTGAATTTTCGTTATGTGTATATATAAATTTATATGTGAATTTGTGTACATACACGTGTGCATAGGCCAGAGATTGGTGTCAAGTTTATTCTGCAATGTCTCCCATTTTATTTTTTAAGACAGGTCTCTCATCAATTCAGTTAGACTGACCGGTCAGTGAACTTGACCCTGTCTCTTCCCACCACAGTATTAGGTTTACAGATGTCTGCCATCATGCCAGGCTTTTAAAGGATACTCGTATCCAAACTCAGATCTTCATGCTTGTATGGAAAATACTTTTTACTAACTGAGCCATCACCCCTGTACCTTAATATATTTTAATGTAAGAAATAGTTGATGGAACTGGAGAGATGGCTCCAAAGTTAAGAGCACTAGCTGCTCTGCCAGAGCACAGGGTAGCTTACAACTGCCTAACTTCCCAGCACCCACATGGTAGCTTACAACTGCCTATAATTCTAGTCCTAACTGATCCAATCGAATATAGTCTTCTGGCCTCTGTCGATATTGTATGCATGAGGCTTACAGGCATACATACAGAAAAAAGCACACACACACACATACACACACACACATACACACAGGTATACGTATATGTATGTATATACGTATACACACACACACATACACATACACATTCATATATATTGATGAGAAAAGAAGTAGTTGCTGAATTCACAACTAACAGTGACTTCTTCTGCACTGGTTCTTTTTTTTTTCTATTTTTACTTTTTATTTTTATTTTTTGATAGTTTATTCACTTTACAGTAACCGCTGGACTGAGAGTGAGGTCCCAGATGGAGGAGTTGGAGAAGGGACTGAAGGAGCTGAGGGAGTTTGCAGCCCCATGGAGGGAACAACAGTGTCAACTGGCCTGACCCCCGATCTTCCTGGAGGCTGGACCACCAACCAAAGAATACACATGGAGGGACCCATGGTTCGGACTACATATGTGGCAGAGGAGGGCCTTGTTGGCAATCAGGGGGAGGAGAGGCCCTTGGGCCTGAGGGTGTTAGAGGCCTCAGTAAAGGGGAATGTCAAGATGGGAATATGGGACTGGGTGGGCAGGTGGGTGGGAGGTGGAATACCCTCATAGAGGCAGGGGAGGAGGAGGGGATGGGGGTTTCCAAACAGGAGACCTAGAAAAGGGGAAACATTGGAAATGTAAATAAACTATCTGCAGTGGTTCTTAAGCTTAAGAGTTCCTATCCCATGAGGAACAGTCTAAAATGACAGAGTCAGGGGCCTTACCCCACAGCCAACTCAGCAGGCTCTGAAACTGGTTATGATAAAATGTCTATTCTTTTACTTTCTGCCGAGTACCACTTTAACAATGCTTCTGACACCACTGCATTTCCAAGCCACCACAGAACCTGGGATTCACTGCAAGAAATGTAAACTTTACAAGGATAACAGTTACATTTTACTGTTATAAGAATAGCCAGCGGTGGTGGTGCACACCTTTAATCCCAGCACTCAAGAGGCAGAGACAGGCAGATCTCTGTGTGTTTGAGGCCAACCAGGTCTGCAGACTGAGTGCCAGGACAGCCAAGACTACACAGAGAAACCTTGTCTCAAAAAAAAAAAATAAAATATCGGACGTAGGATTGGTTAAGATCTTTTCCCAATCTGTTGGTTGCCGTTTTGTCCTATTGACAGTGTCCTTTGCCTTACAGAAGCTTTGCAATTTCATGAGGTCCCATTTGTCCATTCTTGATCTTAGAGCATAAGCCATTGGTGTTCTGTTCAGGAACTTTCCCCCCGTACCCAGGTGTTCAAGACTTTTCCCCACTTTCTCTTCTATTAGATTCAGTGTATCTGGTTTTATGTGGAGGTCCTTGATCCACTTGGACTTGAGCTTTGTACAGGGAGATAGGAATGGATCAATTTGCATTCTTCTGCATGTACACCACCAGTTGAACCAGCACCATTTGTTGAAAATGCTGTCTTTTTTCCACTGGGTGGTTTTAGCTCCTTTGTCAAAAATCAAATCACCATAAGTGTCTGGGTTCATTTCTGGGTCTTCAATTCTATTCCATTGATCTACCTGCTTGTCACTGTACCAATAACATGCAGTTTTTATCACTACTGCTCTGTAGTACAGCTTGAGGTCAGGAATGCTGATTCCCCCAGAAGTTCTTTTGTTGTTCAGAATAGCTTTTGCTATCCTGGGTTTTTTGTTGTTCCAAATGAATTTGAGAATTGCTCTTTCTAAGTCTATGAAGAATTAAGTTGGAATTTTGATGGGGATTGCATTGAATCTGTAGATTGCTTTTGGCAGGATGGC
>JAPYYD010003883.1:0-13674 GCA_028551405.1 Uromys caudimaculatus | reverse complement strand
CGGTCATCCTGAAGTTTGGACCACCAACCAAAGAATACACATCTATGGACCCATGATTCTGACCACATATGAGTCAGAGAACGACCTCGATGGCCATCAGGGAGAGAGGAGAGGCCCTTGGGCCTGAGGCTATTAGAGGCCCCAGTAAAGGGGAATGTCAAGGTGGGAATAGGGGGATGGGTGGGCGTGTGGGTGTGAGGTGGACTTCCCTCATAGAGGCAGGGATGGGGCGGTGATAGTGGGCCTCCATAGAGGAGACCCGGAAAAGGGGAAACATTGGAAATATAAAGAAAGTATCAAAAATAAATAATAAATAAAATAAAAAAATAAAAAGTCAAAAAAAAAGAAAAAAGAAAAAAAATAAAATTCAGAGTTTTATATTAAAAAAATAAAGAATCGACACATTGATTTCAGTATTCCTCAGTATAATCATAAATTATATATGTGTGTATGTGTGTATATATATATATATATATGTATGTATGTATGTATGTATGTATGTATCCATTAAATTCTTCTTTAAAAAAAAAAAGAAATAGTGATGTAAAATTAGGCTTTAGTGATACAAAACTTGTGGTCAGTGTTGACTCAAAAAGGCACAGAGATAGCATAATAGGTTATAGTGATGGTACATTAAAGCATAGTAATGGCATATTAGGCCACAGTGATGGCAAATAATGAGGCAAATTGGTAGCATAATTCGTATATTGTTGGCTCAATAGACAAAGAAACAACAGAAAAAGATTTTCATGACAAAACAGAGCATAATATTTGTACCAAAGTTACAATATAACACATTACTGAGATGTCATTATAGAATACTGTGATGGTATAAAAGAAACATATGATTCAGTACAGCACAGTGATGACTCAATATGGCACAGTTATGACTCTATAGGGAACAAATGCCTCAGTAATGTAATGTGATGACAAAATCCAGCATTGTAATGGCACAGTAGGACACAGTGGAGTAGCAGGAGGATATACAGATGACAGAAGACAGCATTTTGGTGGCACAATATGTAACTATAAGGAGTTAATAGTGTCCCATTTGGAAACATTATGCTACATTTTGCCATAACTGTTCTATTCCTTCATCACTATGGCCTATTTTCCCATCAATATACCATTTATATAATCAATGTGTCCTAATATACTATAAGTGTATTATATATGTGCCATCACTGTGACATAGTATAGTGTTACTGTGCTATATTATGCCATTACTTTGCCTCCCTGCTTCACACTGTTGGCTGCTGTTCCATCACTTTGTCTTGATCATTCCATTTGGTAGCATGTGTGTCTACAACTCTGTGACACTCCTGTGATATATTGTGCCATCTTGGTTCTTATTATGGAATCCATGTGTTTCAACAGTGGTCAAGTATGGCATCATACTTTCTTATTATACAATCTCTCTGTTTTATAGTTCCACCCTTGTAACTAACAAAGTTATTCCAGTGCCAAATTATTTCATTATAATGGTGACATTCCATGGGAGTTCTCAGCTGTCATTATGTCCTATTGTGCCATTACTCTGTTTTATTGAGTGAACTTTATCCCACTATTGTCATAAAAGTGACCTGCTGTACTATCACATGTATTGTGCTATTACAATGTCTTCTTGTGCCATTACTGTGATATTGTGTAATTATACTGTCCTGTTGTACTCTCACTGCAGACACATTCACAAACACACACACACACACAAACACACACAGTCACAAACTTAAAAAGAGAAGTGAAAGTTTAAACAGAGATGGTACAGTAACGTCTCTTTTTTTCCAAGCTTAAAGAGAGAGAAACAACCATGTGCGAGCTACCCCGCTAATTTGCACATGCTGAGAAATTTAAAGAAGACTTTAAGCCAACAATTTTAAAGTAACTGAAGTTCCCAACCTAGCAGATATGAGGAACTGAATCTCTCCCATTACCACCTAAGAAACTTGAAATTATGCATTTCCTAAAGTCAGATATCAGGTGAAGTCAGAGTGCCCACATATAAAAACCTGGTTTGCACATTTCTCATAGAACCTGCCTGCTCAAAGACACCTAGAAAATAGACTAAACATATCCAGATTGTCCACTCATTGGAACTGTGAGATTATCTCTGTTATTTGGCATCGCTGGTTTGGGAAAATTTATGACTCAGCATTTAGAACTAATGTACCACCTCTCAAAATATTGCAGAGTCCAAATAGACAAAGAACTTCCTAAAGATAATTGCTTTTCTTCTACCAGCAAATACCCCTGAGTATGTTTGATCTCATCTCCATAACCAGTTCCTGTGCTTCATTCTGAGACTTACTCAACACAGCATTGATCAGCCCTAATTGCATTGGTTTAAATCCTGTCTCAATGACTCACTAATTCCATGGCTCTGGAAGCTGTTTAGCTTGTGTGTTAGTTCTGCATATGAGTAATGAGAACAATGACAGGACCTACTTGTTCCCATTAGTTATAATTGTCAACTTAACATGTCTAGAAAGATCTGAGGAGAAAGTGTCCATTGAGGGATTTTCCAGATCAGATTTGTTTGTTGCCTGCTTGCAATAGTGGGTTAACTTGATTGTTTAAGAATGTAGAAAAGCTCGGTTCACCCCTTGAGCAGGTGGTTCAGGATATATAAATATAATAGATAAGGTAACTATGAACTTGTGAATAGGCCAGCAAGCATGGTTTATGCTCCAGTCTCTGCCTTGAGTTCTTCATATGACTTCCCTAAATAATGTTCAATGGCACATAAGTGTGAGCTAATTAAATCCTTCCCTCACTTAAGTTGCTTTTGGTTAGGAGAAGAAAAGAAATTGGAATAATTCTGATATAACTGAGTTCATTTTAAGGAATTTCACATTCATAACCTAAGCATAAAACAGTTCTTATTATATTAAGAAAGCAAAGTAAATCTTTGCCTGTATGCATATTACTTGAGCTTTCTGTCCCTCTAACTATATGACAATCTATTTGAGAAAATGGGCTATCTGCCATGTCATTCCATGATTCATGAAATAGGTATGTATAAAGGGTTTATACTTTGATAATACAGAATATTGATCAATTGAAGATACATTGTTTTAATAATTTATTTGTACTCTTAGATCAGTCATCTCTACTGGTTCCGCAAGTTTTTGAATATTAGGCAATCAGTGGATTTTATAAAATATCTGATTCTTTATTTCAGTTGCTTTCAGCCTGTGATGGTTGAATTATATGTTGCCTTTATAAGAGTTGCCTTGGTCATGGTGTCTGTTCACAGCAGTAAAACCCTAACTAAGACACATTAACTATGAAAGACATGATTATTTTTTTTCGATGAAATCAAATTATAGACACACTTGGTTTGCACCTAAGTGCCAGGAATAAACAATTTTCCTTGGCTTAGTTAATGCCATTTTGTAGTAGCTATAGGCCTAAAGTAGCTATGGGCCTAACTTCAGTTTAGGTTTCTGTTTCCTAAGAGATGAATTCTTTCCCAGAAATCAGGTGACCCTTCTGCAGTTAGGCAGTTAGCAGGTAATACATAGTTGCTGTGGTGACATATTCTGTTTGCAGAGTGTTCTGTTGCTTTATGTCCCTGTTACTATGTTACTTTGTATAAGCTTCCTCCTTTTTTCATTATATAAATCTGGTGAGAAATAAATTTTTTAGGAGCTTGATCAGATACCTGTCTTGCTCTTGTTCTTTTGTCTCTTGTCTTCTCATTCATCCTCCCCTCCTTAGATCTACATTGAAGACCCTGTGGGCCGGAGCATCTAAGACTCTGAGTATTGACAGTGAACCTAAAAACTTCAGGAGGAAGAATTTTCTGATGCCTCAGTTTTGATAATCTCATCTATTGATGTATCTTTAAGAGATATCATTAAGAAATAAGCCATTTATGGATAAACCCCTGTTTGACATTTAGAATATATCTATATTTGTATCTATGTCTTTTATCTATCTATATCCATATCCATATCCATATCCATGTCCATATCCATATCCATATCCATATCTATACCCATATCCATCTATCTATCTATCTATCTATCTATCTATCTATCTATCTATCTATCTATCCATCTATCTATTTATCTATTGAGAGAGGGAAAGAGAGAGATGATAGGAAAATAGTAAGATAGATATGTAGACAGACAGATAGATAATAGTCAGTTATGTGTGAAGATGGAATTATCAGCAATCATTATCCATAGGACAAAAAAAGAGTGTATTGGAAATGCATGTGACTGCCAAACACAAGCCAAGTCCTTAAGTCATAGCTACTTTGTAGACCTTTCTAATTGTACTAGGCAGATTTAAGCATTTGTCATATGATGTTGTTTATGGTATTGGCAAGAATATTATTAAAATTACCATCATCCAAATATAACATTGGAGATGCACATACTCTTTCTCTCTCTCTCTCTCTCTCTCTCTCTCTCTCTCTCTCTCTCTCACACACACACACACACACACACACACACACACACACACACACACACAGAGAGAGAGAGAGAGAGAGAGAGAGAGACAGAGAGAGAGAGAAAGAGAGAGAGACAGACAGACAGACAGAATCATTCTCAAACCTTCCATGAAAGATATGGACTGTCAACTAATATGAAATCAGACAAGTTTTGACTTTTACTTTTTACCTTGAAAATTACATTTTGAAATCCTAAAAGATCTTTAATAAAACTAAGATTAAAAGCACTGTTTCTTTTTATTAAGCTTAAACATTTATTGAGTTTCTAATTCCTGACATTATTTAAGGAATCTTAAGTGTATTATTAAACAAACATATACATATTCTGCCATTAAGTAACTCATATTTTGTAAAAGGTCAGGCTGAGGATGGACCCAGGTTGTGAACAATGACACAAAATCAAATATGTAAATCTGTACTAGGATGCGAGGAGAAGAATTAATGGAACAGTCTGTAGCAGCAGGGACAGAGGCAGCATTCCTCAATGCCACCTGCAGAAGGCAGAAGAATTTTGTTTTTCCATAAGTACCTACATTCAGGCAAAATCAAGATTTTAGCTTCAATACAGAAGGGAGTTTCAGGATGAACCAGTAAAATATGGAGCTCAGGTTTATTAAAATCATTTTAATACAGATCTTAACCAATAGGGATGAAGAGAAAGAGATACTGGTAGAATAATACAACATACTCAAAGTATGAGAATAGGCTTTTCAAGCAATAGTTGAACTTGAGAATATTTACAATTGTTTTTTATTTCATTGTTTATTTTCTGTGACTTTTTAAATTACATTTTTTAAATATTGTAATTTAATACAAAGGTTAATGATTAAGGGTTTTTCTTTAATAAACAAACTTATAGGGTTGATTTGGAGGATACTCATTGAATTTAGCAATAAGAGTGACTATTTGGGTTGTGAAATTTTATGAATCATTTTGGCTTAAGGATGCACAAGTTATTCATTGTCTTTGATATTTCTGTTTGAGGTGTCCTTAGTGGAGTATGGATTGTCTTATTTGGTAGTTTGGGCTTTAGCCATGGTATCAAAAGTTTCCTAATTTTGTTTGTGGGGTGGTGCAAAACACATATTAACATGAAGGGCTTTTTTTCTTTACTCTGCTTTCTGATACATGTTCCCATATTTTATCCATAGCACCCCAGAGAAAAATACTAGACTCATGAGAATACATGGATTTACAGGATAGGGCTGCTGCTTGTACCTTGAGGGTTCATAAACCCATCATCTTGCCCTTTCTAAGGTCATCTCCTTTAAAATTCCATCAAATCTCCAGACTTCAAATATAATCTATATGCAAATGGAACTAAAATTAGAGTGTCCTTTACAGGGCTTGCTTATCCAACTGCCCCTAAAGCATCTTCACTTGAATATCTGAGAAGCATTTCCATTCATATCCAGTGCTGGCCCTATCTACTATACTAACTTGTATTCTCTCTGAGTTCCATTAATGGAAGCTCTAACACTTTCATCTTTCAAAGCAGCCCTGAGGGTTTTATTAATTTCTTCTGGTACCCTTCACCTAATCTAATAATAAATTTAGTCAACTATTCCTCCAAATATCACCCATTCAATCTGTATCATCTCTCTCTGTCCCAAGTTACTCTCTGTACTTGGGTTCTTATATTACTGATACTCTGGGACTTCATTAACTATCCTTTGAGAAAAATTTGCTCTCATCTTCAATACAGTCTGTCTGTACCACATCAATCCAAATGAATGAGTGATTTTTATGTCAGTCATTGCCCCTTCTCAAGTCAAGTTCCTTCATAGAAAACTCCCAATCTCACTACTTATCAAGATCAAGAGCCAAATTCTGGACCAGGAGTCCCTTGGTCATGTGAAGGCTCTATGAATGCCCCAGTGTAGGGGAATTAGAGGGTGGGGAGGCAGTAGTGAGTGGGTAGGTGTAGGAACAGACTCATAGAAGCAGGGGGAAATGGATTGGATGGGGGTTTGGGGGAAACTGGGAAAGGGGATAACATTTGAAATGTAAATAAAGAAAATATCCAATTTAAAAAGAACACAGAAAAAATAAAAAGCACTGTTAGAAAGAATAAAATAAAACAAAAAGGAAGTAGAGATAGATTCATTCTATCCTGTCTTCCTCTTGGAAGAGTATTTTCATCAACAGAGCTTCCTAGAGTATCCTTAAAGAAATTCTGCAATAATGTTTCCAAGATCAATTATCTCAGAGATTAATAAATGATTTCTCTATAGTGACTTAAATGCTATGTAAGCTATGCAAAGTCAAAGAAGTCACATCACTTATTTAATGAGGTCTAAAAAGTCACTAAAATTCTTGGGAAATTAGTGAGTAAAGGGCATGCTTTGTGTTCTATATTCTTCCAATTGGCATGATAGAGGCCAGGACCAAGAGAAACTTGGGATGGTTGGAGCCCATCACTAATGGAAGCCAAGGCCATAATTCATAGCAGGTATCGGGAAGCATACAATAAAGCAGAGTCTTGGAGTAACACTGCTTATTGGCATTCTCCCCATGTCTTGACACTAATATCTTATAAATACCTCCTAGAGTGTAGAAATACTGAGTGGTCTGAGCTCTTTTACAATCATCCTTAATCAATAAAATACCCCAATTATCTGGTTACAAGCAATTATGATGGAAGGTTTTATTCTCATTTGAGTTTCTCTCTTCTCAGATGATTCTATAGCTAAATAGTAGATCTTGCAATCATGAGGATATAAATTCAATCTGAGAAATGACATTGTAATTTCCTGTTGTGGCAGTACAATTTATAATTTCATAGCTAGGCAGAGGTGACAAGCAAGTCCCTGATGCTTGCTGACCTGCTAGCCTAGACTACGTGGTAAGTTCCAGACAGGTGACTTGATGACACTTGATGATGGAAGATCTTCCTTTGGCCACAACATGAATATGTACACAGCTCACATGCATGCACAGAAACACACACAGAAACACACACACACACAGAATCACACAGACACACAGACACACAGACACACACACACACACACACACACACACACACACACATATATATATACACACACACACACATAGAGGGAGAGAGAGAGAGAGAGGGAGAGACAGAGACAGAGAGACAGAGAGAGGCAGAGGGGAGGGTATATATTGACTCCCAAAATAATGAGCAAATAATTTAATAAAAAGCTGGTTATGGTATGAAAGTCCAAGCAAATCTACATTGTATGTTGGCAAGACAATTAGTGAATGTTATAAGAAGCTATAATTGTTTCTGCCTTTATGAGATAATAAGTTCTGTAAGTCTGACTTATTTTCTTCTGTAAGCATTGAAGTGCCGTGTAAAAATTGCTTTCATTTCATGGAAATTATTCACTGAAGCAGTTGGAAAATGTTATACCCAGGAAAAATGCACGTGTAATATCCAACTGCTACCTTTCCCAGCTAACATTCTCATGCCTCAATGACACACAGGGACACACAGACACACACAAACACACACACACAGACACACACACACACACACACACACACACACATACACACACACATCAGTGGAGGCATTAAGACATTCTTTCTTGAATTGAAACACTGGATATATTAACATAAGCATGATTTCTTTGTTTTTACTTCAGTCACTAAACTTTCTGGTCTACTTTTCTGATATGCTGGGGAGACACACTGCTTTTCCTGACTGTCTCCTAATGTTTTATTTTCATTTAAAGAAAATAGAAATTAGTGTAAAATTTAGGAATGGAGTAGTTCTCAAGAACTCTTTCTAAACCATAATGCAGCTCATTTCATGGCTTTTGGTGAATAAAACCAGAACAGCTGTAATTTCTTTATTATGCACTTATAGCAAATTCATTGACTAAAAAATAAAAAATAGAAAGAAAGAAAGAAAGAAAGAAAGAAAGAAAGAAAGAAAGAAAGAACATTAGAGACCCTGTATATTGCATTTCTTACAGATGTGTTTATTATTTTTACGTACATTTGTAACAACATTAAAGGTAAATTAAGATGGAGCACAATAATTATTATACATTAAAACAATGATTACATGATTGCAGTAGGCCTGGAATTCATTTAAAAGTTCAGAATAAAAAAAAAAGTTCACAATAAGACAGTATAGTATTTAATCTTGTTTTTTTTGGTTAATATTGATTGCTAAATTGAAAGCACATAGAATCACAGAGAAGGCAAATTTCTGCAAATTTTTATGAAGTAGTTTGTTGGGTTCACTGAGGTAGATAAACTGCTCTTAAATGGACCACCATCAGCCCTTGGGTTCTAGTTCAGGGTTGAATAAAAAGATGAAAGAGACGTGAAGATAATGGTCACATCTGCAGCATTCATCTCTCTGCTTCCTGACTGTTCCTAAAATGCAAGTATCTTGTCATTCTGCCATGCCCTCCCAACTATGGTAGACTATACCTCAAATTATAAGCCAAAAACAAACAGAGAAAAACAAACAAACAGACAAACAAAAATGCCTTCCTCCCTAAAGTTGTTTGTGAATATTTTGTTAAAACAATGGGAATAGAAGCTAAGATAATTGACTGACACTTATTGAAAGCTAGATGCCATTCTATGAACAATGTCTTGTTGCCAATTTTGACTTTAATGGGCTAAGTATGTTGCCCAATGCTGCATAGTTTGTAAGTGACAGAGTGAGAATCAAGAACAAGGAACACTATGCATGTGCTCTGTACCTCCAAGTTTTACTCTGCAGTAACCAAGTAGAGATGAAACTTTCTATCATATATTATCTCCATGGTTCACAGCAAGGGAAAACTAGCATACCCTTCCTTGCATCAACATTAACACAAACATTTTCTAATATATATAATAAACATGTGATTTCATTTAGGCCATAGAATTGTGCATAGAAGGATAACTACACATGAACACACACACAAACACACACACACACAGACACACACACACAGACCTGTGTCAGGTCCTTCCCAATTTTATACGAATTCAGGCAATGCAATCACATCTATAACTCCAGTGCTGAATGTGTGTAGATAGGAGGACTCCTGAAGCATCATAACTAACCAACCTTGACAATTCATTAAGTTCTATGTACAGCGAGAGACCATGCCTCAAAAAATAATATGGAAATGTGTAAAGTAATATACACAGTTTTACATTATATATAATATACACAATGTATAAAATAAAATTGAACGTATGTATAAGCTATAATTTTTTAGCTACTGAGAATATTTTAAATACTAACTCAAGCACCACGACTTGGACTACAACACTTTGAATTTTTGCTTAGGGATTACTGTTCTTATTTCAGTGATGAGAAAATTGTGGCTTCCAGTCTTCACCTGCAACTGGGAGCTAAGGCTGTTACATAACCCTCCACACCCAAATCCCACCCAGAAGAGAGCTAGTCTCCCTAAGAGTGCTGACAACCTAAGATCACATGTTCACAGACCCATAGGAGGGACTAGTTCCAGTTAGAGACAGCAAGGCCAGCTAACAACCGGAGGTAACCAGATGGCAAGATGCAAGTGGAAGAACCTAAGCAACAACAACCAAGGCTACTTGGTATCATCAGAACCCAGTTCTCCCACCACAGCAAGTCCTGGATACGCGAACACACAGGAAAAACAAGATTTGGATTTTGTTGTAGGAAATAATAAAAAAGACCCGCAAGTTCCCATGCTATTTCCAGATACTTTCTGCTCGTGGTTTGACAACCTCTAGGCTAGGCTCTGTTCTGAAGTTTTCCCATCTCCACTTCACCTGCCTCAAAGCTGCCCATACCTTCTCAGGTATGCAAACCCTGTAGTTAGCAGTCCCAATCCTAGTAACACAGTAAATCAAAAATCGAGAAGCTTATAATTAATCAGTCAGATTTATAGATCAATAAATTTTCAATACACAAGATGCCCACAAAATGAATTCTTGGCCAATTGATAATGATACAAGCTGCCTACCTAGATTAGACAAGTTACTCCAATTATTCTATCCCTGTATGATTTTATAGCTACCTGGGGCTATTTAAAACCATGCAGAATCTGGGTCGTCTTCCTGTCCCTGCATCTTTCTTTCTCTCCTTCTTCCTGTTTCCATTCCTGTCTCTGAAACTCTTAACTCTGCCTCCATTTTTCCCTGTCAAATAATATGCTTCTTTTTGTATTAATATTTAAATTAATTAGACATGGAAATTCTGATACAGGATTTAAAATCATTTCTCATAATGATGATAGAGACCTTTAAGAAGGACATAAATTACTCTCTTAAAGAAATACAGGAGGACACTGTTAAACAGGAAGAAGCCCTTAAGGAGGAAATAAATAAAAAAACAAACAAAAAATCTCTTAAAGAATTACAGGAAAACATAACCAGACAGGTGAAGGAATTGAACAAAACTATCCAGTAATTAAAAATGGAGACAGAAACATTAAAGAAAATCACAAAGGGAGACAACCCGGGAGATAGAAAACATAAAAAAGAGATCAGGAGTCACAGATGCAAACATAACCAACAGAATGCAAGAGATAGAAGAAATAATTTCAGGTGCAGAAGATACCATAGAAAACAATGACACACCATTCAAAGAAAATGCACAATGCACAGAGCTCCTAAACCAAACATTCAGGCAATCCAGGACATAATGAGAAGACCAAACATTAGGGCAATAGGTATAGAAGAGAACAGAGTTTCCCAACGTTAAGGGCCAGTAAATAACTACAACAAAATTATAGAAGAAAACTTCCCTAATCTAAAGAAAGAAATGCCCATGAATGTACCAGAAGCCTACAGAATCCCTAGTAGACTGGACAAGTAAAATTTCCTCCTATCACAAAAGAATCAAAACAACAAATGCACAAAAAATAAAGAATATTAAAAGCAGTAAGGGAAAAAAGTCAAGTAAAATATAAAGGCAGACCTAACAGAATTACATCTGACTTTTCACCAAAGACTATAAAAGCATGAAGATCCTGTGCAGATGTCATACAAAGCCAAAGAGAAAACAAATGTAAGCCCAAGCTACAATGCACAGCAAAATTCTCAATTACTATAGATGGAGAAACCAAGATATTACATGAAAAAAATTTACACAATATCTTTCCACAAATCCAGCCCAGAAAGGATAATAGATGGAAAATTCAAAAAAAGGGGGGGGGAGGGGAAACTACATCCTAGAAAAAGCAAGAAAGTAATCTTTCAACAAACACAGAAGAATATAGCCACACTCATATGATTCCATCTCTAATAACAAAAATAACAGGAAGTAACAATTTATTTTCCTTAAATCTCTTAACATCAATGGACGTAATTCCCAAATAGAAACACATAAACTAAGAGACTGGATACATAAACAGGACCCAGCATGTTGCTGCATGCAGGAAACACACCTCAGTGACAAAGACAGACACTACCTCAGAATAAAAGGCTGGGACAAAATTTCCAAGCAAATGGTCCCAAGAAACAAGCTGGAGTAGACATATTAATATCGAATAAAATCTATTTTCAACCAAAAGTCATAAAAAAGATAAAGATGGCCACTTTATTGTCATCAAAGTAAAAATCTACCAAGATGAACTCTCAATTCAGAACATCTATGCTCCAAATGCAAGGGCACCCACATTCATAAAAAGAAACTTACTAAAGCTCAAACCACACACTGTAGCTCACACAATAATAGTGGGAGATTTCAACAGCACACTATCAGCAATGGGTAAATCACAGAAACTGAAACTGAAGAGAGACACATTAGAACAGAAGGTATGAACCAAAAGGATTTAACAGATATCTATAGAACATTTCATCCTAAAAAAAAGAATATACCTTCTTCTCAGCACCTTTTTGTTCCTTCTCCAAAATGACCATACAATCAATCAAAAACAGGTTTCAATAGTTACAAGAAGATTGAAATAATCACATGCATCCTATCATATCAGCACAGAATAATGCTGGTCTTCAATAACAGCAAAAACAACAGAAATCCCCCATACTCATGAAAACTGAACAATACTCTACTCAATGATAACTTGGTTAAGGAAAAAATAAAGAAATAAATTAAAAACATTTTTTAGAATTTAACAAAAATGAAGGCACAACATATGCAAGCATAGGGGAAACAATGAAAGCAGTGCTAACAAAATCATAGCTCTGAATACTCCAGAAAGAAATTGGAGAGAGCATACACTAGCAACTTGACAGCACATCTGAAAGCTCTGGAACAAAAATAATCAAATACATCCAAGAAGAGTAGAACACAGGATATAATCAAATTCAGGGCAGACATCAACCAAGTAGAAACAAAAAGAGTTATACAAAGAATAAAACAACAACAACAACAACAACAAGAAACCCAGAAGCTGGCTCTGTGAGAGAATCAACAGGACAGATAAACCCTTAACCAGACTAGGCAGAGGACAGAGACAGTATCCAAATTAACAAAATCAGAAATAAAAATGGAGACATAAAAAGAGAAACTGAGGAAATCAAAAAAATCATCAGATCTTACTACAAAAGCCTATAAGCAATAAAACTATGTAACCTGTATGAAATTGACAATTTTCTAGACAGATGCCAAGAACCGAAGTTTAATCAGGATGGAAAAAATCATCTAACTAGTTCAGTAACCCCTAAAGAAGAAGAGGCATTCATTAAATGCCTCCCAACCCAATAAGCCCAGGACCAGATGGGTTTAGTGCAGAATTCTATCAGAGCATTAAGAAGACCTAATACCAATACTCTTCAAACTTTCACAAGATAGAAACAGAAGAACAATACCCAATTCATTCTATTAAGCCACAATTATGCTCATATCTAAGCCACACAAAGACCTAACAAACAAAGAGAACTTCAGACCAACTTCACTTATGAATATTGATGCAACATTACTCAATAAATTTCTCGCTAACTGAATCCAAGAACACATCAGCATGATCATTCACAAGGCTACCCACTCCCCCATTATCTATGCAATATATTAATTGAAGTTTGAGTCAGAGCATTTAGGCAACAAATGGAGATCAAAGTGAAACAAACTGGAAATGAGGATGTCGAGATATCACTATTTCCAGATGATATGATTGTATTCTTTTTTTTTTTTTTTAGTTTTTAATTTTTTTTTTTTTAATTTTTATTTTTGATACTTTATTTGCATTTCCGATGTTTCCCCTTTTCTGGGTCTCCTCTATGGAAACTCCGTATCCCCTCCCCCTCCCCGCCTCTGTGAGGGAATTCCTCCTCCCAAC
>JAPYYD010003882.1:0-13674 GCA_028551405.1 Uromys caudimaculatus | reverse complement strand
AGTGAGATCGGGAAGTTTCGGAGTCTTTCTGTTCCCGGGTTCTCAGGCCCGGGATCCCGGCAGATCCGGGCGGGTCTGGGCGAGAGGTGCTGCTCCCCTCAACCCCACTCACGGGCCTTCCAAGTTCCTGTGAGGCTTCCTCTTTACCAGATTTTATTTAAATTAAGATATATGAATGTTTTATAAGTTATATTGCGGGCAAGATCTTCGGATGAGACCCCATTCACCAAAGCAGATGCTACCCACAGTCAGCTTCAGAGCTTCTCAACCAGGAGCATTTCTACCTTCAAGAATACCTGTACCAATGTCTGAAGACATTTTTACAGTCACAAGTGGAGGTGCTGCTGGGTCCTTGTGGGTATAGGTTGGAGATGCTGCTAAATATCCTCTAATGTGCAGGTCATTTCTCAGATTAAAGAATAATCCAAGCTAAAGTGTTAATAGTGACACTATTAAGAAACCCTGAAATAAACCCAAAGCCTACAGCCAGAGCTTGAAAGAGTGTCTGATGGAGGCTCAGCTACCTCAAAGCATTGTTCATTCCTAAAAATGGGATTTCAAGGGGATCCACCCTCAGACAGGCACTTGGCCTCCAGAGCCTTCCAGGGATTACCCTTAGATAGTGGTAGGGAGACGGAGGCAGTGTCCTACATCTTCTCGCCTCCTTCCTCAGTCCTTCCCACTAAATCTGCACTCTCGCTTTACAGAAAACAATAATAAAGCAGGCAGTATGGAGGGGGTTTAGTAAGTGGATGCTCTCTATTCCAGGAGCTTCTCAGAGACCCTCTGTACATCGGCCTGAAACACCAACGTGTTCGTGGGAAGGAGTATGATGACCTACTGGATGAATTCATGCAGGCTGTGACAGATAAGTAAGTAGACCATGCCGCCCCTTTTAGAGAGCACTCCTAAGAAATGCTATGGCCAAGTCAACCTTGGCTTTGGAAGCATTATAAAAGAGGCTGTCAATGAATGCTTTGGGAGTGGTCTGAAAATTTCCACTTGACTCATGCACTTGAAAATCCGAAAGCCATGTGGGCCCTTCCCCAGGGTAACCTTCAAGAAGGCATTGTGATGTGGAGGTAGCTAAGCTTCTGTTGTTCGAGAAGGAAATCCTCTTGGTTTGAGCTGCTCAGAGTAGTTTTCATGAATACAGACACTGCTCTTCTGATGAGAAGATGTTACCCTCCCGATGAAATAGCTTTGGAAAGGTCACACCGTGTTTGTCTTCATACACACACTCACCCCTTTTAAGTCAGGTTAGGCGGATGTTAATAGGCCAGTGAAGAGCTGATGCCCCAGATCCAAGCCTTCTAGATTTGTGAGAGCTCATGTCTTCACTGGAAAGCATAATGCTGGCAGCTCTGACCTCTACTCTCACCCATTCTTCCAGTCATCATGGCCACCCAGACCTGCTGGCATGTTACAGCAGGGAGTTCCAGTAATACTTTCCACACACTGGGCAAGCCAAAGCTTCTGCAATTCGGTGAACAGTGAGCACAAAATGTATTTCCTTCTCCCTTGAAAAGAGATAAAATTATATTGTGGTTCAATGGGATGGGGTGGCTGTTATAGAAAAAAATCATGATGGGGCACAGGGTAGAAGCAGAAGTTCAAGGAAGCTAGAGGATCAGAAATCAAATGCATACCTAGGGAAGCTTAGGCTTTGAAAGACAGTATATCATGGGAAGAGAGCAAAGGCAGATAGGGTAGTGAAGAGAAGTAACCAAACAGATGCATCAGGCTTGGGATTTTTCTAGACAAGAAGGGAATTGGGAATGTATTCAAGGCTATGATCAAAATGGCGTCCCAAAGGTCTAAGCTAAAGAAAAAAATAAGGCCATGGAGAAGCAGAAAACAGGAAAAGGATGAGAGAAAGGAAGGGGTCGGTAGCCTGTAAGCCCTGGTGAGATTTGAGAATCATTGCATTGGCTACCGGGCAGAGTAAACTGGCTGAAAGGAGATGATCCTCTGAAAGCTCTGTTTACAGTCAAGATTATAGAGGAAATGCACCACTGGGCTGTGGCCACCAGCGAAGGTAATTCACAAATTGGTGCGTTTATTAGAAGCATGTTGTCTGGAACAGAGGAAGTGACTGCCACTTCATTCTTCCTTTCCAGATTATCTTAAATGCCACCTTCAACCCAGACAAAAGTTGCTAAGGGCCATAAATTATTTAAAGTTGCTTTAAAGAACACTAGCCATGACAGTTCAGGGAAAGGAAATGCTTGCTTTGGTTGTGAGCAGGCTCAGAGGCTACTCTGTGTGTACCAAGGAGCAGAACTGCTTCTGGACACCTGAATGCTATTCTTCCAGAAGAGAATTGGGCTTAACTTCCGCATGACCAAAAAAGAACCAGTGGGTGCAATGCCAGCAAAGGCCCTTGTAGGCACAAAGTAAGTGCCACAATACACTGAGTTCTTGATATGAATTCTCTGTCGTGGAAGGAACTCTAGGATGTGTTGTTTGGAGTTTTTGTGGTGATCGTATGAATGGGTTCAAGCTGCACATGCTCTTGACTGTGTCTTCATACTCTAATTTGACCTCTTAAGAATGCCACACAGCTGGCAAGCTAGGTACTATCATGCCCACTTTAATGGAAGGAAAAGCTGAGGCCTCGAGATGACAAGGTCACTGTCCCAGTTCACAGAGTACCTTGCATGACTGTGAGGTGAACCCAGTCTGCCCACTCCACATGCAGGGTGTTTTCTATAACGTTTTGTGACCTGACCAAAGGGAGTGAAATTGCTTTAGAGAGCCTAATTTTTTGCTTCCTGTTTCCAAGGCTCATTGTTGGCTTATGAGTCAGTAGTCATTCCATGATTTCCCTAAAGAGAAGTCTTGCTATTCATGTGAGAAGGTTAAATAAACTAGGATGTAAGAGCCTCTTCAAATCGTCATCAAAATCAATTCACAGCTCCACAAACACACAGGCAGTCTAGGGTGAACCCTTAGGGAAGGGTGTGCATCAGCCAACAGGAATGCGTCCTTCAGCAGAAGAGATGATGGCTTGACAGGTCATTGTTTTGACTTTCTAGCAAGCTAGAACAGATGTTTCTGTAGATACTGTAGGAGGAAACTGAGCTAGTCTCCCCTAGGTACTCCTGGGGATGTATTGCCTAGTCTAAGGATGAGTCAGAAGCCCTGAAGCCAAACACACTATATTTTAATAAAGATGCTTGAGAAACTGTGACTCCTGCCTTCAGTGTCCACATCCCTGCCCCAAACATCCTGCCGATAAAAGGCTTCCTTTTTTACCCTTCCCTTACAAACTGATATGTCTATAAATTCTAGGTGGGAAATATTGATTAGGCTCAGATCCTATCCTAAAGGGTGGCCACTGAGGAAGACACAGCAAGGCAAAGGAATATCCCGTTAAGTCTGTGAACTAAATGGGCTGGGAAGAAGCTAGATTAGTAAAGTGCCTAGCATGCTCAGTGGCCCTGGGTTCAATCCCACACAACCGGAATACCGACATTTAGGAGGTGGAGGCAGGATGAGCAGAAGTTCAAGATTATTCTGGCTACATAATAAGTTCTAGGCCAGCATGGCTTACATGAAACCCTGTCTCAAAACAACAGCAACAAAAAAAAAAAAGAATCTGTGAATTACAACAGAAATCTGAGTGTAGTTCCCAAAGCAGAGACAAATTGGCATTCAAACCACCAGTCATACTAGCTTTCATTCTCTCCCTCTTATGTGGTAGGATCTGAAGTATCATATCTGAGTACCACATCCTGATGTGCCTAATTCTTCTCAATGGTTTTTGTTTATATTTCTTATTTCTGTTACTTACATGGAATTAATTCTCTAGTTCAAGATTGTACCTGGAAACCCAGCTCCATCTGACTTAAACAATGTCTGATATTACCACAGCTTCAGCCTTTAGGCAGACCAGGAAGCAAAGTCATCTCTTTTCCTTTTAGTTCCACAAATTCTAAGGCCTTTGGAGGCAGTACAGGGGCAGGGGGTATTGAGACAGGGTTTTTCTGTGTAGCCATGGCTGCTCTAGAACTCACTGTGTAGACCAGGCTGGCCTCAAACTCATAGAAATTCACCTGCCTCTGCTTCCGGAAAAGGCGTGCACCACCATGCCCAGCCCTAGTTACACAGATTCTAAATCTATGAGTTCTTAAGCTGCATGGGTTCAAGTAAAAAAGGAAAGCATAACTGTGAAGACCTTTACAGTACAAGGGAAGCCATCTATGCTCCATGAAAGGCATAGCTTTTGTCTCTGTCTCTCTCTCTTACACACGGGGGGGGGGGGCACACACAGTTAACAGCATATGAAAGTCACTATTCACAATTAATGATCTTTGCAGATAAGTTATAGTTATAGACAGCTTTGGATTTCCCATTCCTGAAGCCAACCATTCCATAGGCTCATTTCTAATGCTACCTTTCAAGTTTAATGTGCACCCTTAGTCTTCCGGAGCCAAGCTCCTGTGCTCCACCATGCATTCCCATTGCCCTTTCAAGCTAAAAAGACCTCCCCATCCCAGGTCCTCTCTGTAGCTCATCCTACTTGTTTCTGCCATCATGTTTGGCGGGTGACCCAAAGGTTTCCATTCAAAAATAGGAAAAGCACAAACTATTATCTCTACTGTGCCCTCATCGGATTGAGAATAAACAAAGAAAGATGAGTGCCAGGGTAGTTAAAAGTTCTTGGGAAGTCACAATTCTGAGTAGTCTCGAAAACAAACAAACAAAAACACACCAGACTGCTGTGACCTGTAAGGTCCAGACATCCTCAGTTCTGTCAACCTGCAGTCACTGAGTAGAAGGTCTTATGACTTGTGTCTTTCAGTTTCTTTTCTCAGCAAATAGCTAACTAGGCTGACAGCTAGGTATCTGCCATTGGAGAACAGAGGAAGAGAGTGGGGAAGCAACTTCCTGGAGAAGGCAGTGAAGAGCAAGCTTCCAAGAAAAGCAGCTCTGCCCTCTTTGGTGGCTTCAGTCTAAACCAGTGGTTCTCAACGTGAGAATCATGAGCCCTTTGGGGGCTGAATGACCCTTTCACAGGGGTTGCATATCAGATATTTACATTATGATTCATAACAGTAGCAAAGTCATAGTTATATAGTAGCAATGAAAATACTTTTATGGTTGAAATCACCACCACATGAGGAACTGTATTAAATATATATATATATACATATATATACATACATACACACATATATATATACACACACATATATGTATAAACATATACATATCTATATATATGTTTATACATATATGTGTTTATATATGTGTGTTTATACATATATATGTTTATACACATGTTTATGCATATGTATTTATTTATACATATATATGTATATTCTCATACATACTTTATGTATTTTCATATATATGACTGATTAAAATTAGTGGGTTATGAAACAAAAGAAGAAATGAAGCTAAGAGGGAGATATGTTAGATATATATGGGGGAAATTAGAGGGAAAAATAAGGGTAGATATTATCATATTTCATTATATATATATATACATATATGTGTATATATATACAAAATTCTCAAGAATAAATTATATGTAAAGAATAACATCTGGAGCTGGAGAGATGGCTCCGTGGTTAAGAGGACTTACTGTTCTTCCAGAGGTCCTGAGTCCCAGTGACCACATGGTGGCTCACAACCATCTATAATGCCCTCTTCTGGTGTATGTCTTCTGGAAGACAGCTACAGTGTACCCATATAAATAAAATAAATAAATCTTTTTTAAAAAGAATAACATCCGAAATTGGCACAATAGAACTTCATCCACATTATACTAATTAAGCCAAATCACAGGTACATACTGAGTTCTCAAAGAGGAGGTAACATAAGGCTGTAAATACCAGGCATGGTGCCTTGGAATCCACCAGTGTAATAGACGACCATACCCCATCATTCTGAGGGATACAAGGAATAAGGCACACAGAAGTATAGAAGATGTTCTGGCAATGTAAGGTGTACTGGTTGGTGTTGTGTCAACTTGACACAAGCTGGAGTTATCACAGAGAAAGGAGTTTCAATTGAGAAAATGCTTCCATGAGATCCAGCTGTAAGGCATTTTCTCAATTAGTGATTAAGGGGGGAGGGCCCGTTGTGGGTGGTACCATCTGTGGACTGGTAGTCTTGGGCTCTGTAAGAAAGCCAGCTGAGCAAGCCAGAAGCAAGCAAGCCAGTAAGTAACATCCCTCTATGGCCTCTGCATCAGCTCCTGCTTTCTGCCCTGCTTGAGTTCCAGTTCTGACTTCCTCTGGTGATGAACAGCAGCATGGAAGTGTAAGCTCAATAAACCCTTTCCTCCCCAACTTGCTTCTTGGTCATGATGTTTGTGCAGGAATAGAAACCCTGACTAAGACATAAGGTAATGGCAGAATTACATATAAATCCAAGGAAATATATGAAATTAGTTGGACAATGGTGATCCATATTTTTAATCCCAGCACTTAGGATCTCTGAGTTCAAGGCCAGCCTGGTCTACAGAGAATTCCAAGACAGCCAGGGCTACACATAGAAAAAGTGGGAGGAAAATAGCAAACTATTCAAGGCCTGGAAAGATGACTCAGCAGCAAAAGCACTGAGTTCAATTCCTAGCAACCACATGGTGGCTCACAACCATCTATAATGGGATCTGATGCCCTCTTCTGTCATGCAGGAATACATATGAATAAAGCACTTGTACACATAAGTAAATAAATCTTAAATAAATAATAATAATAAAATCTGAATGAAAGAAAGAAAGGAAGAAAGAAAGAAAGAAAGAAAGAAAGAAAGAAAGAAAGAAAGAAAGAAAGAAAGAAAAGAGAAAGGCATTTTCAACTAGCATTTGATATGTTCGATACCCAGCCAGACTGGTAAGTAATCTGGAAATATATAAAGATCTGTGTTCTCAGACAAGCATGAATACACATGCCTGTTAACCCAGCACTCACAAAGGTGAGGCAAAAGGACTGTGAATTTAAGACCAGCCTGGACTGCATAGTAAAACCCTGTATCAAAACATCCTGATCCTGTTCTAAAAAAATACTGCATTCAAAAATATTTCATCTTATCTGCTAGTGTTTGGATAACCTGACCTTCCATGATTTCTTTGGCTCAGTGTCTATGTAAGTCAAGAGTTCAAGAAGAGTGAGGGCTATAGTGGAAACAAAAAATTTGTGAGCTTCCAATCCATGAATGTTAAAGTCGAGGGAATGATTACAGCCATCTAGGTAGAAGAAAGAAATAGAAGAGAGTATGACTCTCTGCCACTCCCTGAACCATGCCCAAGTGCTCTACAAAATTCAAGATTAGACTGGGATGTTGTTGATAGAAAGAGTGAGGAAAGCAAGTAAATGGTCTCATTCCTTAATCTAGCTTAGACTATGCAGGATTCTTTGTTGAACAGGAAGGGTGTCATGGTGGCACTGTCTGCCTTGTAGCACAGATGAAATGCTATCCACCTTGGACCTATGAGAACTCTGTGGCTCAGGCTTCTGACTCCATGAGCATTTACTCTGGCTGGTTCTGCAACTTCTACAGCTCAATAGCAAGTCAGAGGCTAATGTAACCTTCAACTTATTCTCTTGAATAAAACAAGATTATCTCCCTCTACTTTCCATGAAATAGAAACTGATTCTTCTAGTATACAAAAATATGCTGGATTATGATTTTTGGGGTACATCCAACCTCCTTCTTTCCCACTCCCTATCTACTAAAGAATAAATAAGAGGATCAAATAAAGTTGGTGTGTAAATGCTGAATTATGCCCCCACCCCAATCTAACTTTGCTTCTGAATCACCAAGGGTGTTTTTAAAAAAAAAAAAAATTCAGAGTTCTTGGGTCTAAACATGAGCAACTGTGTTTTTGAAGTTCCCCTAATAGCTCTGGTATAAGATGATCTAGTTTCACTTCTGTTGACATGATAAAATATCTTGACCAAAAGCAAGATAGGGGAGGGAAAAAATGGGTTTATTTGGCTTACAAATTTTAGGTTTTAATCCATCATTGAGAGCAAGTTGTGGCAGGAACTAGCTGAGTTCCAGCCTTAGCTTGCGAGAGGGTCCTGAGGTGAATGGAAGCAGTGGAGAAATGACTCCAAGTCAGGGATGGATGCAAGCTGATGGCTCTGTAATCTGCTGGAGATCGCTCTCTTTTGCAGACCAAAGCCCAGTCTTTTATTTGCATCAACTACTTCCTTAGAAGTTGCATATCAGTTTAATCATTTAACCCATGTTTCCTTTTGATCATTCCACAAATCAGCACTTTATGTCTTAGTCCTTGACTCTTAGAAATTGAAATAGAGAGCACATTTGAGGAAAATGAACCAGGCAGTAAGTACTTTTTTTTTTTTTTAACATAGCAAGTCCTATGAGGTTTGCTGGGCACAGAACTTGTGGTTACCAAGTCTAGACAAAGAGCTTATTTTTATTTGAGGAGAATTAGCTTTATATATAATACATTTTATAATTTTTTTGAAATTTAGTGAGCTCTTGTTTGTGCTGATGCAAGCATCATTGAAGCTCATTTTTATTATTCTTAGCTACCTCAATATATTCTTTTAATCTTTGAATTTTTTTCTTTTTTAATCTCAGCAACTCCAAAACTTACTATTGGAAAGTACTAAGCAATCCCAGAAAGTAGGAACATCATTAAGCCATCATCATTTTTCTTGCTACCAGACTTGTCCATCCCCAGTCTCTATTTGGATAGCACATATAACTACCTCCTATAGGGAGTAGAATATCTGAATCAAATTTAGTTGTTGATGGCTTCTATTTTGCCACTAATATTACTTAACCATTATCTGAGCCTTGTTTTTTAATTACTCCTTTCTCTTTCATGATTCAGGTTTTTTCCTCTATTGACCAAATCATGTCTCCTTTAATAATTTTCTTTTTTTTTTTCAATTCATAACTCCTTTATTCTGGAAAAGCAAATCAAGTTCATAGTCATATAAACACTGACATTACAAAGTACAGGGACGGGGGAAGGAGGAGACAAACCCTCTACAAACCTGCTAACTCTGTTTCACCCAACACGACCAAAAGGCTCTTCCTACAGCCAATCACTTATGTAATAAACCACAGGCAAAAATCTTCTCCGGAAGATACACTGCTTCTCTTTGAGACAGCAGGGAAAAGGGACCAGAAGGTGGGGTAGGAGGCTTTATTCTTTTGGCAGGTCTTCTCAGTCATTATAGATATTGCTGCACTGTTAATAAAAAATATATGCTTCTCTGTAAAGCATTTAAAAAAAAAAAAAAAACCCAAGGATGAGATGGCCGAGGTCTCAGCTCAAGTGTCTCCAGATACACGTCGTCCGTTCCCTGGCGTCCCTGTGTTATTTCTTGGTTGTTTTCCAGATCAATGCCATTCTCTGTTTGTGAGCCTCTGTGGTAAAAGCTTTTTTGTAGGGTTGGATTTCCTCAGAGCCATATCCTGGGATCCACATGTCCCACTGGCGCTCTAGATGCAGCTGGACGTCCTTCACCTCCAGGGTGCTGGACTTGCGGTGCCGAGCGAGCTGGCAGGCAGCTGTCACCACACTCTCAATGAAATCATCAGCGATCTGTAGCAGCATCTCTTCCACATCTTCATCCAGCTGCTCATTAGGATCCACTTCTCTTACTAGGTCTTGTAATTTCTTCTTGGTCAATACCTGGTTGTTCTCAGGGCTGAGACGACCGCCTGCCCCAGGAGTGCCTGGTATCTTTCCCACAGTGGTGCTGTTGGCCATGGAGCCTTGTGGTGGGGTGCTGGCGGGCTCTGGCTTTATCGATGAGAAGCTGGAGAGGTTGATCAGCACTGAGGGGCCAAACTGGTTCATAATGTGCCGAGCTTTAGACCTCAGCTCATGGAGCCTGTCAAGGTCCTGCTTCCTTTTAGAGCTGTGAGGGCCAAGGCCGATCAAAGGCAGCAGCGTCTATCTCCCCGTGATATGCGGAGACTGCCCCAGTGAAGCTCTCATCTCAGCAGCCGGTCCGCTCCGTTAATAATTTTCTGACTAAGCTGACTTATTAGTGAAGCTACCTCTGTTCTTTCAGGTCCTGGAAGCCCCTCATACAATTGATATTGCATCCTTCTATTTTGCATAGTTGAGAAATCCTGTAAAGAACAGTTCGTATACTGATTTATGTATTCTTGAACTCATGTTTTCAGGGTTCTTTCCCACAGCCTTAACGGCTGTCCTGAAAATCACAGCATCACCATTTTGCTGAGGATCACCAGACACATTCTTACTTCCCAGGATCATACTGTTTCTGATTATCATGGAGTCATTAACCTTAGCAGGGAGAATATTCCCTGAAGGAGGAACATGAAGTAAAATATGTACATTATTATACAAACAAGCTTTACACTTACAGCAACCATTAGCACTCAAGGAGACCCACGTCCTGTTGGCTCTGCTTCAGAGGCAGGAACCATGTCACACCACACTTTCTGCAGCCATGCTGGACCTGGTAAAGCAACAATTAAAACTAACCAGTACATAAGCAAAGAATTATATGGATACATATAAACAAAATTCTCAATAGTGATTACCACTACAGAATGAGATTGCCTAGAACTTTTATTTACCAAATTACTCATTTTGTCATGCTTATTTATTTGCAGATACTTCCTTCACAATAAAAAAAAAACATTTAATTATGAGTTAAATAGCAACTCTCACCCAGAGATCATTTCTCATTTAAAAAAAAATCTAATTAGTAAGCAAATATCTATTCACCCTCTTAGTGAACTGGGTACTGGTCTAAACTAGAGGCCTATGAACAATAAGCAATTCATTTACTTTAACTCAGTTAACACCATCAACAACCCTAAGTTAGTCAACTCTATCACTTAAATAAAATACTAAGGATAATTATGATGATAACTTTTAGTTCATAGTTTTCGAAGTCCCAGTTCAAGATCAGGCAGATCTACAGCTATGGGCCTCTGATGAAGGTACTGTTAAGGCACTGAGTATGTTGTAGAGCAAAGCATTTGTCTCACCACCAGGAAGATGATGAGCCATGTGGAAAGAAAGTGCCTCATTTTCTAAGGACACAAGGTGCCATCTCCTAATGATCACTTCCCATCAGTGCCATCCTGAGGACTAAGCCCTTAGTCCATGGATAATGTTTATCCAAACAATATCAGACTCTAGTAAGTAGGTATATTAATCTCTCATACTACCCAAAATATAAGTCTCAGTGAGAGATGTTCATGTTTTCCATCTCCCGATCTAGTTCAGGCATCCAAAAACAAAACTGCCTGCAGCATGGGTTATCCGGTGAGAGACCTAAGAAGTTAAGGAAACTGCTCAAGGCCATACTTCCACTTAACAGTGGAGCTGAGTTGTAAACAGATGGTCTAACTGCAGAACTCACTTTTTAATTAGAGGGGTTTTTTTTATTAATATGCCACCTCAAACATTCTCCAGACACCTTAATAGTCAAAGAAAGTAAAAGAGAGGAAGATCTTATTAAAGCTATTCTACTTGGTTTACTCATGATTTCTCTGTCTTGTTCAAGATAAGGTTAGTGCCTACCTGTCCTCTTCAGAAGGGCACTGCAAAGGGAGAAGACATACATGTTACCATTCTAGACACTCGATAGCTTCCAGTGGTAAATGAAGCATCTTCTTTTCTTCATCATCCAGGTTCATCATCTGGTTCTCCCTGGTTCCTCCTTCTTGACCACAGATATCCAGTTGCCCCATCACTCATCAGAGCTGAGCAACCCCACAGCTCTCAACAAACCTAAAACCTCAGCCAGCTCAACCTAACCCCAAGGGAAAAATGAGGCACATGTGCTCCAAGTTTCTCGTGGTAGTTTTTAAAACAGGACAAACAAGGGAAAACCCCCAAGATTTGGGCATCCAGACCACAATAAAAGCTTAAGGATTGTGTTTCCCTTTTAAAAGATTGTGAAAGAGCACTATGTGGCTCTAAGCTCCTTTCGTAACATTTCAAGATGATCATCACATACTACGTGCTGAAAATACAGTCTTGTATCCTGCCATCCATCCATCCATCCCAAGATCAGTTTCATAACTCATAGTGGAGCGTACTTAGTTCTATGTGAGGGGTTCCGACTGTGAGAAAGGTCAAGATATGATTGTATCATGGATTGTAGAGTCCCAAACAGAAATATACAAATAATGAGAAAGGTTTTGTGGGCCATGCAAGTAGCTTCATGACAATTAGAACACACCATCTATGGGAACATTAGATTTGTTATCTGTGAAGCTCCAGATGGTTGAGAGAAAAAGATATGAGATTTATGAGCAGGAGTTTGTGACAGGAGTTGCTGCAACAGAGAGAGAGAGAGAGAGAGAGAGAGAGAGAGAGAGAGAGAGAGAGAGAGAGAGAGAGAGAAGCTAAGGATTGACCACTGACCTTTTAGGGTTGAAAGTTCAGTAGTCAGCCACCCCCCTCTTATTAGCTCTGAGATTGTTGGAGTCTTGTATGCTTGCCTAGGAACTGAGTCAAACAGGGAAATTCAGGAGGACATCCTACTGCTCATGAAGTGTTTTCTGTCTGGCCTGGACTCTCCCCTCATAATTACTGAGGAGTGGCCCCATTATCCTGAGATGTTTGCTGGAAATTGCTGCTTCCTGAGACTGTCTTGCTAGTCAATGGGATTTCCCCCCTAGTGAGGTCAGAATGTCGGTGCAAGGAGCCCACTAGTCTGGCTTCCAGGCAGGCACACAAGGGACTTTCCCAGTCTGGGATCTGGGAAATGGAAGGCCTCTGAGGTCCTCCGTCACACTCCAAACTGGAATCCCATCTACTAATTTCTCACCAAGTGGAACCACAGTGACCACAAAATCACTTCCAGTGACCAGCAATCTCAGTCTGCCCCTTGTTTGTTCTCTCTTACCTAACACTAGAATCTGGGTCTCTCTTCTGTCCATTGGATATGCACAAAATAAGTTCAGCTCAACTCCCAGCCCACAAAATAGTCCTTCATATGCTAAAAGATGTTCACTAGGCTTCATTCCACTTTGCTTTGGAGTTTTCTTAGGCTCAGTGGGCCCACTGTATCTAATCTATGACCTCCTGTTTCCTTACCTATGGATTAGTTTCCCTGTCATTCTTGTGAATGTCTCTTCAACCTCTGCCCCATGACATCTAGAACAGTCACCCTCATATATGTCTGTGGCTGAACTGTAGTGAGACAGCTAGTGTCTGTTCCATGATATCTGACCACATCTTCACATTTCAGATAGGCTAGCTCCTACCTTCTCCCAATTTCTCAGGGTGGCCCCCATGCTCTCCCTCATTTCATCCCTCATCCCTTAGTTCTCCTTCAGTCTACTTCATTTATCTCCTGGGTACACTTCCCATCTCCAAAGCAAATCTGTCCTTCAGTCTTGCATCCTCTGGTGGCTGCCCCATCCACACCTACTTTGAGGCTAAATTTCTTTTTTTTTTTTTTTTTTTTTGATACTTTATTTACATTTCCAATGTTTTCCCTTTTCTGGATCTCCTCTTTGGAAACCCCCTATTCCCTCCCCAACCCGCCTCTATGAGGGAATTCCACCTCCCGCCCACCCGCCCACCCATCCCCATATTCCCGCCTTGACATTCCCCTTTACTGGGGCCTCTAACATCCTCAGGCCCAAGGGCCTCTCCTCTCTCCCTGATGGCCATCGAGGTCATCCTCTGCCACATATGTGGTCCAAACCATGAGTCCATAGATGTGTATTCTT
>JAPYYD010003881.1:0-13675 GCA_028551405.1 Uromys caudimaculatus | reverse complement strand
ACAGGGTTTCTCTGTGTAGCCCTGGCTGTCCTGGAACTCTCTATGTAGACCAGGCTGGCCTCAAACTCAGAAATCCACCTGCCTCTGCCTCCCAAGTGCTGGGATTAAAGGCGTACTCCTTTCTGGGAGTATAATCCCAGGGAAAAGAAGCCCTTTCAGAACAAAGAATTCAAAGACTTATAGTAATCAACAGATTCTGCAGTTTTTGTCCTTCTCTGTCTTATCTCAATTCCATTATTTAGTATAATTACCTTCTTTACATACTAGCAGAGCTCCAATGAGGCCTGAATTCAAATCTTTCACCAGATCCACATGAGATAGATATGAGTACGTGAGACATGGAGGGTCAGAGGCCATTGGACCATTCTCTTCCAGGACTTGCCAAACATATGTATGACTTTCACCAGGGAAAACTTTATCATCTTCTTTCTCCATTTGGCTTGTCTGATCTTCATATTCAGCTCCTAAAAAAAGAAGGTATAAAACTGCTTTTTTTGTGTGTGTCTACTATCTATACATTTTGCTTTTATTTCCTCTAATGAAGGGATGAGATCAGACCCTTACTAAAGCGGTACGAATACATTAATTAGGCAGAGCCTAGAACATTTCTTTCCCTGTTCTAACTATCCTTAGACTTAGGCCTGGAAGCTTCTAGCTTCTGTAAAATCTAATCTTCCAAACATACTGATTCAATCTGGCCTCTATCAGCTTCTCAATGAATTGCTGTACTTAGCCTCATACTAACTTTGGCAATATGTTCTAATCTTCTGGTTCCTTACTATTCTCTGATTCATTCTGTCTTTAACTATGTATTGCTTATTCCCTTTGCAACCCGTCTCTGTAAAACTGTTCTAGCAAAACTGCCATACACACACACCAACCCAGTTCTCTCTCATTGCCCTTGAGTAGCCTCTATTTCCTGTCTGTTCTCATGTGAGTTGGGGATATCCTACAACTGACTTATTCAGTTAAATCTTTCTCTGATTCATCAATTGGACTGTCCCTCAATTAGACATCACATTCAAACACGATTGCTTTTTTCTAAAACTAACCTCAATAAGGGTATGTCTGGCTGGGCCAATGCCCTGAGCAAACCTTGGGCTTGAACTCCTCAGCCAGTCCCACAACACCCAGAGGAAGCTCCACTCCCAGGCACACCAACATGTCCACGATCATAGGATCAGAGGTGAGGACTCAACATCTATCCCAACACCAGAGTAACTGGGAACAGCGGGATCCAGGGAACCAAGAACCCTGCAGGACCAGTGGCACAGGTTCCTTCCGGTCTGGGCCGGTACCCTGAACAGACCTTGGGCACGAACTCCTCAGCTAGTCCTACAACCCATTTCTCCCACCATAGCAAGTCCTGGATACACCATCACACAGGAAAAGCAAGATTCAGATCTAAAATAACTTCTCATGATGATGATAGAAGACTTTAAAAAGAACATAAATAACTCCCTTACAGCAGAACACAGGTAAACAGCTAGAAGCCTTTAAAGAGAAAACAAAAAGCCCTTAAAGAATTACAGGAAAACACAAACAAACAGGTGAAGGAATTGGACAAAACCATCCAGGATCTAAAAATGGAAACAGAAACAATAAACAAATCACAAAGGGAGACAACCCTGGAGTTAGAAAACCTAGGAAAGAGATCAAGAGTCAGACATGCAAACATCACCAACAGAATACAAGAGATAGAAGAGAGACTATCATGTGCAGAAGATACCATAGAAAACATTGACACATCAGTCAAAGAAAATGCAAAATACAAAAGGCAAAAAGCTCCTAACCCAAAACACCCAGGAAATCCAGGACACAATGAGAAGACCAAACCTAAGGATAATAGGTATAGAAGAGAGTGAAGATTCCCAACTTAAAGGACCAGTAAATATCTTCAACAAAATTATAGAAGAAAACTTTCCTAACCTAAAGAAAGAGATGAACATAAATATACAAGAAGTTTACAGAACTCCAAACAGATTGGACCAGAAAAGAAATTCATCCCGTCACATTATAGTGAAAACACCAAATACACAAAACAAAGAAAGAATATTAAAAGCAGTAAGGTTAAAAGGTCAAGTAACATATAAAGGCAGACCTATCAGAATTACACCAGACTTCTCACCAGAGACTATGAAAGCTAGAAGATCCTGGACAGATCTCATTCAGACCCTAAGAGAACACAAGTGCCAGTCCAGGTTACTATACCCAGCAAAACTCTCAATTACCATAGAAGGAGAAAACAAGATATTCCACAACAAAACCAAATTTACAAAATATCTTTCCACAAATCCAGCCCTACAAAGGATAATAGATGGAAAACTCCAACACAAGGACAGAAACTACACCCTAGAATAAGCGAGAAAGTAATCTTTCAGCAAACCCAAAAGAAGATAGCCACACAAACATAATACCATCTCTAACAGCAAAAATAAAAGGAAGTAACAATCACTTTTCTGTAATATCTCTTAACATCAATGGACTCAATTCCCCAATAAAAAGACATAGACTAACGGACTAGATACATAAACAGGACCCAGCATTTTGTGGCATACAGGAAACGCACCCCAGTTACAAAGACAGATACTACCTTAGAGTAAAAGGTTGGAAAACAATTTTCCAAGCAAATGGTTCCAAGAAACAAGCTGGAGTAGCCATTCTAATGTTGAATAAAATCAACTTTCAACCAAAAGTTATCAAAAAAGATAAGGAAGGACACTTCACATTGGTCAAATAGAAATATTTAAGGGGTAACTTCAGCAAGTGTTATAGGTATCTGATGAGTCTCAGTGCAATGGCCTTGGGAAACGCAAAGGGATGTTGCTCTTTGCTCAGAGTGAAGCTAACATATCTTCAAGGGAGAAAATTGGAGGTATTGGAATTTTATGTTCACATTAGTGAGGTGAGTCCTGTATATTTTAGAAGACTAGTATTTATTTTCTCTGAATTTAGTCAGGAGTTGTCAACTTATTTCTAGTTGAGTGTGACAGTAGTAAGGTTTTCAAAGCCTACTGAAAACAAGTAACATTAAACATGTGATTTATGAGATTAGGTTATGTGTGCTATTTTGACTGAAGTCAATTTTCCTTTGTCATTTCAAAGGAGAAAAAATGAATGGCCTATAAAACTGTAAGAGTTGATCTGTCAGAAATAATTTCCAATTGCCTAATGATTTTACAAAGTGGCTTAATTTATTTTAATCATATTTATAATGTGAAAGTATAAGATGATGATAATATTAGCTTGTAAAGTTTTAGCCTAAAAATAGCATTTTAATTATTATAGAAATGTCTTCAAGTAATTTCATAATTTATTAATTCTGTATTTAATTTTGACATGTTTCTCATAATTCACCATTGTATATAATACTGTGATAGATATCCCACAGTACCTACATATTTTTGTCAACATAAATTCCTAGAAATAAGTTTACTAGATAAAATTTTATGCACAATTTATACTTGGGTACTTATTGGTAAACCGTTCATTAGAAGTACTGTATTGATTTGTACTGTTATATGGAACATTTCTCTAAAATCCTTTAACAATTAAATTTTATTAGAAAAAACACAAAATAATAAGAAATTAAAACAATAAATAAATAAATAAATAAATAAATAAATAAATAAAAAGACTTTTGCTATAAAAAGAAAATGATTAAATAGCTAATAACCTTGAAAATATAAAATCAGGAAACTGTCTTTCAATTTGATTTAGAAAACAAAAGAAACATGATTATTTTCTACCTTTAACATGTCAGCAACAAACTGAAAGATATTACAAAAATGTAAAATCTTAGATGGATATTCCACATAAATATATGTGCAAAAATTTTTCAGCAATGTATTACCAAGCCAAATTCATCAGGATAAACATAGTAAATATAAGCCAAGAACTAATGGAATTTATTCTTATATGAAATTCTGGGACAATATTTGAAAATCTAATTAATACATTTTACATCAAAGAGGCAAATAGAAAAATGACATAAAAATTAACACATGGAAATGTATTTTAACATACCTGAATTGCATTCATATTTTTACATCAATTTATTTAGACTAAGTATACATGCAAGCAGGTGTACAGATCAGAGACAATTTGTGATCACTAGTTTTATTCTTTTTCCATGTCGTTCCCAGAGATCAAACTGAGGTCATCAGGCTTGGCAGCAAGTGCCTGGCAATAAGTGACTTTACTTGCTGAGATATCTAGCTTTCTCCTCTCCTTCAACATACATTTGTGTAAGCCAACAAATATGAAACAGGGATTTTACTCAATGGGAAAAAGAAGACCCACTCATAAAATTCCATTATGAAATACTGGATACTTTTACACAAAACAAAATGATTGTTTTCTGAACCAAATTTATGTTTGCAACAAGATAAAAATGATATGCATTTCATTCTGTGATTTTTTTTCCCTTTTAGGTTCTATTTGTATGTTTTATGTGAAACAATAGTAGCATTGTTTATTTCACAAAATGATTAGAAATGTAATTTTGAGTAAGCATATTTGACTTATGTCATTACCTTTATCCTTGAGAATATATATAACTTCTTATCTGTATCTGTCTATATCAATATCAAAAGACAGGAAATATGTGAAAAAGCAAAGAAAGGGTATACTACAAAGTTATTAAAGTGTATTAATTGTTATAGATCAAATTAGCTATCTTAGTATATTTGATATATCTATATATGCTTAAGAGGTAATATATTAATCTTACTAAAACCTTAATAGGGGTTGAAATAACTAGTATTTTATTGATTCACAAATGTACATAAATAATGAAAACATTAGAACTGCACCCTTCCATTCTTACCTCAAGTATAATGGCTAATTTGGTTGTTAATTTTGACTATATCTGGAACCAACTAAAATCTCAGCAGAGATGCATACCTGTGAGGGATTTTCTTGATTGGATCTTTTGGGATAGGAAAACTCACCCTAAACCTAGAACCTATAGAGTGGGAAGCTATATCCCAAATCTTGGCTATAGCTTCTGATTGCAGCAGACATAAAAGAACATGGAAAAAGAAACATTTGCTTTTCACTTGCCCTCAGTCTTACTGTTTATCCATCCTAATGTTGAGTCATACTTTTGATAATATTAATACCTGTTTCTTCAGGGTTCTAACTTAAATTGAAGATCAGGAGCTCTCCAGGACTTCCCTAAGACTTCAGCACCATATAGGGTCTGCTGAGACACCCAGTTATGTGGAATGAACAATTACTAAATTCTTGGCTTTCCCTTCAAAAGACATCCATTGTTGAACTACTCTGACCACAGTCTGTAATACATTCTAATAAATTCCAATTTCTTATCAGTTCATTAAAAAAAAATAAAGGTGCATCTGTATTCTTCTAGCCACATCATATTGTAATCCAGGGCATGTTTGCATTCCAGCTGGATCATATCTTTGAATGATTCTTGCCACAGCAACCATGTTCCTGAATTAAAGATCCTCTACAACTTTTCTCTTTCTGTTTAAGCTAAAATTGTGCACAGTTTAACTTTAATGACAGAAACAATTATCAATCCCACAAACTTAACAACCTTAATGTCCTTATGAAGATCTGTTGATGTGATGATCCTTCATAACTGCAGTCCTGATCATCTGTCCTTTTGCAAATGTTTATTTCAGCATCAGGCGTTCCAGTCTGCAGTCTGATGATCTGTCTGTCCAGTTTGTTGAGCTGTCCCCATGCAGAAGGGTCAGCTTTCTGTGTCATCTGCATTGCTGTCTTTCTATGTTTCTCCCTTCCTTGAGTTCTGCCTTTCATGTGGAAGATTCTCTTGCCCAGCTCAGATTTTTACCAACTTTGGTGGAACCCATTATCTTTCATTACCTGTGGAAGTACAGACAAAATCTCTTCCCCAATGTAATACATTCCCTGACTTCTATTCTGATGATAAAGCATCCTCAGTGTATATGTGTTGAACTAATTCAGTATGTTTTTTCTATAATCCAGTGTCTTTCAGTGGCTGTTATTCCTGCCTCTTTGGCATTCAAAAAAAGTTAATAAAGCATTATTCAGTCTATTTCTGGAAGTTCTTATTTCCCTTTTCTGTTTTTCAAGGTACAATTAGATCTTTATGAATTCATACATATCAAAACCTAGTATTTTTGGTTTGGTCACTGCTCTGCTGGCCTCCATGAGGTTCATCGAACAGGGACCAACCAGATTATATTTCTTCCTCCTAACTCCCCTGCCCATACCCTGGGGCATGCACAGCTTCTCTGAGCTACCTGTGGGGCTGACCCTGGAGGTCCATTGTCTGACCACTGTTCTGCCAGCTTCCATCAGACCCACCAAACAAGGAACATCCAGGTCTGCTACACCAGGAACATCCAGTCAAAGGCTAGCAACCAGAGGACTGCTGCACAAGGACCATCCAGATTAGGCCTGCCTTCCCAATACCAGTTACACCAGGAATACCCAAGGACAACAAGATGCCTAAAGGATAGCTTATGAACACAAACACCAAGGGCCAGGGCAACACAGCATCTTCAGAGCAAAGCTATCCCACTGCAGCATGCCCTGGGTATCCTAACACAATCAAAGCACAAGAAAATGACCTCAAATCCAACCTTAAAAAATGATAGATGCCTTTACAGATGAAATGAGTAAATCCTTCAAAGAAATACAGGAAAATACAATCAAATAGGTAGAGGCCTTTAAAGACAAAACTAATAAATCCCTTAAAGAAATACAAGAAAATACAATTAAACAGGTGAAAGAAATGAATAAAACTGTATAAGACCTGAAAATGGAAATAGAAGCAATAAAAAACCCCACAATCTGAGGGAATCCTGGAGATTTATACCTATGCAAGAGAACAAGAACAACAGATACAAGCATCATCAAGAGAATTGAAGAGATGGAAGACAAAATCTCAGGAGTAGAAGATAAGACAGAAGAAATTGATACATCAGTCAAAGAAAATGTTAAATATAAAAAATTCATGATATAAATCATCCAAGAAATGTGGGATACCATGAAGTGACCTATTATTAAGAATAATAGGAATGGAAGAGAGTGAAGAGTCCCAGCTCCAAGGAACAGAATTATTCTCAACAAAAATCATAGAAGAAAACTTTCCTAAAGAAAGAGATGCCTATAAACATACAAGAAGCATAAAGAATACCAATTAGATTGGACCAGAAAAGAAAATCCTCCTGCCACATAATAATCAAAACACTAAATCTACAGGACAAAGAAAGAATAAAAGCTAAAAGGGAAAAAGGCCAAGCAACACAACAGTCAGAATTATACCTGACTTCTCAACAGAGACTCTAAACCATAGAAGGGCCTAGACAGATTTTTTGCAGCCTCTAAGAGACCAAAGATGCCAACCTTGACTAGTATAACAAGTAAAACTCTCAATCACCATAGATGGAGAAAAAAAAAGATATTCAAAGACAAAAAACAAATTAAAAGAATAGCTATCCACAAATCCAGTCCTACAGAAAATATTTGAAGGAAAACTCCAACCCAAGGAGGATAACTGCACACAAGAAACCACAGGAAATAAATAATCCCACACCAGTGAAAACAAAATAAAGGAAGCACACACAGATATCTATATACACACACAGACACACACAGATACACACACACACACACACACACACATCAAAATAACAGGGTTTAACACTGATTGGTTATTAATATGGCTCAACATCAATGAACTCAATTTCCCAATGAAAAGGCACAGGGTAAGTGAATGGATGCAAAAGCAGGATCCATCATTCTGCTGAATACAAGAAACACACCTTAGCAACAAAGAAAGACATTACTTCAGAGTAAACAGTTGGAAAAAGATTTTCCAAGCAAACAGACACAAGAAGCAGGATAGAGTAGTCATTCTAATATCTAATAAAATTGACTTTCAACCAAAATTGATCAAAAGAGATGGGGAAGGAAACTTCATACTTATTGTCTTAGTTAGGTATCCATTGCTGTGATAAGACACCATGACCAAGGCAACTCTTATAAGGGCCAACATTTAATTGCGGCTAGCTTACAGGTTCAGAGGCTCAGTTCATTATCATCATAGCAGGAAGCATGGCAGCATCCAGGCAGGCATGGTACTGGAGAAGGAGCTAAGAGTTCTACATCTTGTTCTGAAGGCAAACAGGAGAAGACTACTGTCTTCTAGGCATCTAGGAGGAGGGCCTCAAAGCCCACTCCCACAGTGACATGCTTCTTCCAACAAGGCCACATCTACTCCAACAAGGACACACCTCCCAACAGTACCACTCCCTGAGTCAATCATATTCAAACCACCAGATTCCACTCCTTGGCCCCCATCTGTTTGGTCAAACACATGAGTCCATGGGTGCCATACCTAGTCATAGCATAATGCAAAATACATTTAGTTCAACTTCAAAAGTTCCCATAGTCTACCACAATCTCAACAATGTTTAAAAGTCCAAAGTTTAAAAGTCTCTTTTGCAATTCACACAATTTCTTAACTGTAATGTCTAATAAGATTGAAATAAAAAAGCAGATAACATACCGCCAACATTACAGGATATAAACTACCATTCCAAAATGTCATGGTGTGGAAATACTGGACAAAAGCAAGACAAAAAGACAGGGGGAACTCTAAACTCAGCATCCCCATGTCTAACATCAAAGTGCCATTCAGATCTCTAACTCCTTCATCCTAGTTGACTTCAATAAATTTTTTTCTCTTGGGCTGGTTCCATTCCCTGTAAGCAGCTTTCCTCAACAGGTATACCACAGCTCTGGTATCTCTAACATCTTGGGGTAGCCAAGGCAACTTCAACTTTACAGATTCTTGTTTCAATGTCTGAAATCCACACATGATCTTCTAGGCTCCTCCAAAGGGCTTGGGTCACTTCTCCAGCTCTGCCCTCTGTAGTATTCTAGGTTAAGGTTGACTCCATTCCACTGCTGCTGCTGTTCTTGGTGGTCATCCCATGGTACTGACATCCCCAATATGCTGGGGCCTTCTGTTGCAACTAGGCCTCACCAATTGCCTGTCATAGGCTCTCTTCATGAAGTCTCAAATTCTTTGCATGATCCCTTTATTCCTGGGCTGTCAACTGCAACTGAGACTGCACCTTCACCAATGGCCTTCCCTCAGCTGCTCTCCACAGCCCCTTTATGACTTCAAAAACCACTTGGGTGATTTTACACATTACCAAGTCGAGCTGGAGCAGGAGGTACAACCTTGACTACCTCTGAACACAACTTCTTTGTACTCTTAGAAAACACTTCCCAGAAGATTTCACCTCAGTGATGAAATCTCTTCTTAATCACAACTAATTTCTAAGCTCCAGCTAACCAGCATCAATTGTCCAAGTAATCCTTTTTATTCTTGACTCTAAAGCCAGAGCCACTTGACCAAAGCCGCCAAGTTCTGCTGCTTGCTGGAGCTGGAACATGGCCCCATTGTTCTATTACATTATCACCAGCTTTCTGTTTTCCAGCTCCTTCACTGTCTAAGTTTGGCTGTCCTGGAACTTACTCTGTGAATTGACCTTGAACTCAGAGATTTGCATGGCTGTGTCTACTGAATGTTGGGATTAAAGGTGTGTACCACCATGCTGGCCTTCAGCTTTTCTTCACCTCGAACTTGCTCTGTCCCAGGCTGGCATTGAACTCAGAGATCTGCTTGCTTTTGTCTCTAGGGATTAAACATATGTACCACCATGCCTGGGCCAAACCTTTTCATGGCCACTATTCCTCAAGACCCGGATCATATCCATTTCTGGATTTTAGTTCATTCCAGATTAAAAGTCAAAATGAAAACAATAACCAAGTCCCCTGTTCAACTGCAATAGCATAAACAGTAAGTTTAGTTGGGTGGGATCTTGCCTTGAAGTCACTACTCCCTTAATTTGTTTACCTCATTGAACATAGGATTCAGTTCCATTCTACTTCCTGGTGCCTCTTTATTCTTTTAACTATATATTTTGAATTATTTCTTTTTAAGCTTCCTATGCTTGATCAAAATGCTCTTCATAAGACTGAACCACAGGATAAAGTCTACACTAGGCTTTTAAAAAATTTCCTTTGTCATACAATTAATCTGAATATTTTCACTTTAGCTTCAGTCAGACTTCAGACAAGGGCAAAAAGCAGTCACATTATTCACTAAAATATCACAAGAAGAGTCTCTAGGCCACATACTAAAATTCTTTTCCTTTGAAAGCTCTTGAGCCAGACTCTCACAGTTCAAATCACCATCAGCATCAATGTGTTCCTTAATTAAGGCCCACTTAAAGCATTCTACCATTTTCCAAATCTGAAGTCCCAAAATCTACATTCTTCCAAACAAAAATATTGTCAGGCCTATCACAGCAATTCCCCACTCCTGGTACCAATTTCTGTCATAGTTATGTTTCCATTGCTGTGAAAAGGCATCATGACCAAGGCAACTCTTTTAAGGGAAAACATTTAATTAGGTCTAGCTTACACGTTCAGAGGTTCAGTTAATTATCATCATAACAGGAAGCATGGCAGCATCCAGGTAGGCATGGTACTGGAGAAGGAGACCAGAGTTCTACATCTTGTTCGAAAGGCAAATAGGAGAAGACAGCTGTCTTCCAGGTACCTAGGAGGAGGATCTCAAAGCCCATCCCCACAGTGACATATTTCCTCCAACAAGGCCACAGCTACTCCAACAAGCACATACCTCCCAATAGTGCCATTCCCTGGGTCAAGCATATTCAAACCACCACACTTATAAAAGGAAAAATCCACCAAGATGACACCTCAATCCTGAATATCTATGCCCCAAATGCAAGGGAACGTACATTCGTAAAAGAGACATTACTAAAGCTTAAATCACACATAGAACCCCCACACATTAATAATGGGAGACTTCAATACTCCACTCTCACCAATGGACAGGTAATCCAGACAGAAAGTTAACAGAGAATTAATGAAACTAACAGAGTTATAATTCAAATGGACCTAACAGATATCTATAGAACATTTCATCCAAACATAAAAGAACATACCTTCAAACACAAAAAACCCATACCTTCTTCTCAGCACCTCACAGAACCTTTTCCAAAATTGGCCCTATAGCTGGTCACAAAGCATGCCTCAACAGATATAAAAAAAATTGAAATAACCCCTTGTATCTTATCAGACCACTAGAATTAAAGCTGTAATTCAACAACAACAGAAACAACACAAAGCCTACAAACTCATGAAAACTGAACAATTCTCTATTCAATGATCACTGGGTCAAGGAAGAAGTAAAGAAAGAAATTAAAGCCTTTCTACAATTCAATGAAAATGAAGGCACAGCAAGCCCCATTCATGGAACATAATGAAAACAATCCTAAGAGGAAAGTTCATAGTTTTGAAGCCTGCTCTTTTTAACATAACTGTAGCTATTTTGTATTTGGTTTCCATTTTGCTCATAAGGTGAAATTAAGTTTAGGTTGTCAGACTCCACTTCCCAGAAGTAATTATCCATAGCTTACACTGAATAATTCTCCTAAGTAGTCATAATACTATGGTTGTATTACTTATATTCTGTTATCTCAAAGCTCTGAATCTCCTCTGTTCACCTCCCACCCACCATCCCTCTCACCTCACTTATGATGAATCTGCTCAAAATTCAGCTGATAATACTTTGTCTTGTAAGCCAAAATGTGGTAGTGCCTCCACCATTACCTTCTGAACTTTTGAACCTGTTTTTTTTTTCTATAAAAAGCATACCCTAAGAACAGACTGGCATCAGTTTGGCTCCCAAGTCCGCTGTGATCTTGATTGATCAGTCATGGAGTGTGTGTTCAATAAACTATTCTTGCTCAACTGAGATTGGTGTTTATATGGTTTATGTGGTGATTTCTGAACCCTAACATTTGATGCATTAGCCAGGAAAGCCACTTACACTCAACCATGAAAATTGAATTCAACAGGTACCAAGATGCACCTCCCTTGAAATTAAAATGTTGTCTGTCTGTTTTAAATATATAAGTGTATGTGGATACTACATCTTTATTTCTGACTGGTCTTAAATGTATATGTTTACTTTTATTCATTCTTCTACATGTAGACATCTAATTAGTCCAGCCCGATGTGTTGAAGATGCTTTCATTTTTTTCAATTGTATGGTTTTGGCTTCTTTATCAAAAATTAAGTGTCCATAGGTGTGTGGGTTTACTTTGGGGTCTTAGATTTGATTCCACTGATCAACATGTCTGTTTCTGTACTAATATCATGCAGGTGTTATCACTATTGCTTGAGACTGGAAGTGCCAGAGTGGGGGAGATACACAGGGGGAGCCCTACTTGCTCAGAGGAGAAGGGGATGGGGGATGCAGGAAGTATTGTGGGAGGGGGTGACCAGGAGGGGATCAATGAGGAGGATGTAAAGTGAATAAGTAAAAAAAATTAATTTAATTTAAAAATGTATAAGTTTATTATGTTCTCTATGTCTTAGTTATAAAATATTGGCTTATAAATTATGATATACAGTTAATATATGTAATATTGGTAACAGAAAGTTGGTGTAAAAATAAACGACTCAGGGTTAAAGCCATTTTGGGCAACAACACATGGCATGAGCCGAACAGGTTTTTATGTAATTCCTATCCTAAAAATCAGACTTATACAAGGTAGGGTTTAAAACAATGCTTCTTTAATGACATACTAAAGCTGCATTTTCATGCATTCACACACAAGAACTTCTCTTGCTGGCAGCCAAACTTTGTAATATTAAAACAATACACTTGGTATTGATTTTAGAGACACTGAATTGGTAAACTGTTAAAACTTGGTTTTGTCTTCTAAAAATTACAGTTATTCTCTACGATTTTACTCTTTAAAAAGATACTTTATTTTGATATTGCACAAACAATTTTTAAAATATATTTAAATATATAAATCTTTAGGAAATTATAAAATGTATCAAATTATTATTAAAATGACTTTATTAATATATGATAGCAATAATGATGATGGAAAGTATAATGACTTTAAAAATTGTACGCCGGGCAGTGGTGGCGCACGCCTTTAATCCCAGCCCTTGGGAGGCAGAGACAGGCGGATTTCTGAGTTTAAGGCCAGCCTGGTCTACAGAGTGAGTTCTGGGACAGCCAGGGCTACACAGAGAAACCCTGTCTCGAAAAAAAAAAATTGTAATGGACAACAACCATCAAATTGTAGACCTATGAAGGAGGAACAATTATAATAAAAAAAGCTCAGGTAATTCCTATTATCATAGTTGTGGAGCTGATAATGAAAATAGTGAATATGATAACAAAAAGTTTTCATCTAAAGAATAGAGGGCTAATATCAAACATATACAAAGAACTCAAGAAGTTAGACTCCAGAAAACCAAATAACCCCATCAAAAAATGGGGAACAGAGCTAAACAGAGAATTCTCAACTGAGGAAATCCGCAGGGCTGAGAAGCACCTAAAGAAATGCTCAACTTCCCTAGTCATCAGGGAAATGCAAATCAAAACAAGTCTGAGGTTCCACCTCACACCAGTCAGAATGGCTAAGATCAAAAACTCAGGTGACAGCAGATGCTGGCAAGGATGTGGAGAAAGAGGAACACTCCTCCATTGTTGGTGGGACTGCAAGCTGGTACAACCACTCTGGAAATCAGTTTGGCGGACCCTCAGAAAAATGGACATAATACTACCTGAGGACCCAGCTATACCACT
>JAPYYD010003880.1:0-13675 GCA_028551405.1 Uromys caudimaculatus | reverse complement strand
AAATTTCTTTTCTGGTCCAATCTGTTTGGAGTTCTGTAAGCTTCTTGTATATTTATGTTCATCTCTTTCTTTAAGTTAGGGAAGCTTTCTTCTATAATTTTGTTGAAGATATTTACTGGTCCTTTAAGTTGGGAATCTTCACTCTCTTCAATACCTGTTATCCTTAGGTTCTGTCTTCTCATTGTGTCCTGGATTTCATGGATGTTTTGGGTTAGGAGCTTTTTGCATTTTGTATGTTCTTTTACTGTTGTGTCAATGTTGTTTATGATATCTTCTGCACCTGAGATTCTCTCTTCTATCTCTTGTATTCTCTTGGTTATGCTTGCATCTATGACTCCTGATCTCTTTCCTATTTTTTCTAACTCCAAGGTTGTCTCTTTTTGTGATTTCTTTATTGTTTCCATTTCTATTTTTAGCTCCTGGATAGTTTTGTTCATTTCCTTTGTCTGTTTGATTGTGTTTTCCTGTAATTCTTTAAGGAATTTCTGTGTTTCCTCTTTAAGGGCTCCTAGTTGTTTACCTCTGTTCTCTTGTATTTCATTAAGGGTGTTAATTTCTTTCTTAAAGTCTTCTATCATTATCATGAGAAATGATTTTAAATCTGAGTCTTCCTTTTCTGGTGTGTTGGGGTATCCAGGGCTTGCTGTGGTGGGAGAGCTGGGTTCTGATTTTGCCAAGTAGCCTTGGTTTCTGTTCCTTATGTTCTTGCCCTTGCCTTTTGCCATCTTGTTAACTCTGATGTTAGCTGATCTTACTCTGTCCAGCTGTGGCTTGTCTGTCCTGCAGGCCTCTGTATCAATACTCCCTGAAGACCAGATCTCTCTGAGATGTGTTCTGGTTTGGAGAGCTCTGGCACAGGGTCAGGTCTGGGGTACAGACAGAAACCAGAAGGATCTTGTCCCCAGCTGTCCCTTGGTTCCTGTGTCCTGATGGCTCTGCAAGGGTCCCTCTTGATCCAGTGAGTTTGAATAGAAGTGGTGGTTTTGCCTATGCTCGAAGGTGTGTCAGCACTCCTGGGATACCAACTCTCTCCTGGAGCCCTGTGGCCCAGGCTGAGGTCCCCGGGTCCCGGTGAGCAGTGGTGCTTGTCTTATCCCCACTCACGGCTTTTCCATGCTCCTGGGAGGGTAATTTTCTTCTGAAGCTACTTGGCCATGGAACCCTGGTGGCCCAGGCACAGGTCTCCCACCAGAGATGGAAACCAGAAGTTTCCTGTCCCTGACTTCCTCCTCAGTCTCTGTGTCCTAAGGGCCTGGGAGGCTAGCTTTCTCCCGGCACTAATTGGCTATGGAGCCCTGTGGCCCCAGCTGAGGTCCCCAGGCACAGATGGAAACCGGAAGGTTCCTATGCCTGACTACCTTAGTCCCTGTGTCCCACTGTTCCGGGCAGGTCCCGGTGAGCAGTGGTGCTCGTCTTAACCCCACTCATGGCTTTTCCACGCTCCTGGGAGGGTAGCTTTCTCCCGGCGCTAATTGGCTATGGAGCCCTCAGAAGTAAATATTCTTGGCTCACTCTACACACAACTCAGCCTAGCCTGGTGACAGCAAGGACAAACTCAAAGTCATTTGTACATAATGACCCCAACTGTGTCTATTTCTTGAGGCTCCTGGATACTAAAAATACAAATGGATCAAGATAGGTCTATGGGAAATGATTAGGCCAAATATTTTTCTTATACTCTTTAAATGCTTCAAATAGAACATGGACATATGCAGCATAGTATAATAGCTTGCCTGGTCTATATAAAAGGACCCATAACGTGTATTAGTTCATAAACTATTACAGTCAGGAGTCACAATTATGTTTTTCATAATGATGTCTTAATTTAAGGTGGTTTCAGTTTTTCACTCTGCCTGTAGTTAACAATAGTAATAGTAATAATAATAATAATAATAATAATAATAATAATAATAATAACTATTTCTAGCAGCTACCACTGAGATCTACATAGGGATAATTAAAATCTTCTCAAGAGCCATGAGGTAGATAGTGCTATAATCCTCATTTTACAGGTGAGTAAAGAAAAACCAGATGAAGTGACACAATGTGCCCATGGTGTCAGCTGGCGAAAGTGGACTTTGTATGCAGACTAGACAGTTTGGTATCATCAAAAATTCAAGCCTGCCTCTACCCAAATGCATAAAAAGAATGGCAAGAAGCTTTGTTGGTGTGACTTGATATTTATTACTGTTATTGTTATTATTGCTGTTGCTGTTGTTGTTGTTATTTGGGTAATCTCAATGTATTTAGATCCTATCCATCCACCACATACTCCTCCAAGTCTTCCTGGAGACCCCCAGTACATCCAAGGTTTTTAAAGTTCTCCACTGAGGCTCTTTGTGTGGGCGCACACCTACATACCAGTGCTCAAGGCTCCCGAAAGGCCTCCTGTCCTCTGGAACCTCTTTAAGGAGTACTTGCTTCAGGCAGCAGTCCATTCTCGTTTCCAGAAAAGCACCATGTGTGCTGTTCTCTGCAGGCAGGGGGAACAATTCAGTGTTCCTCTGCCAGCCTGAGCAATTCCTCTCCACCCAGTGCTTCTGGAGATCCCCAAATCCAGTTCAGGACCTCGAGTGGCAGAGGAAAGACACATGCCTCTCCAGAGAGATGCAACTCAAGGGGATTCTGCTCTGCTGCATGAGCAGGGCTATGCAAACCCTGATCCTCCCAGGGCCTTGGGACAAAGAAGGAACCCACAGGTCCTAAACTGAGGTTATTGGGTGCCCTCCCCTCTACCTGCACACAGAATCTTAGCTTCCTCTGAAATATATTTGTGGCAAATACACAACATTTTCTGAGTCAGTTTAAAAGAATAAAGAGGAATTTAGATGAAAAATAAGGCATGTCACCCTCAAACCTGAATATTTAAAATAGCATCTCTCTCTCTCTCTCTCTCTCTCTCTCTCTCTCTCTCTCTCTCTCTCTCTCTCCATGCTGCAAAATTGTCTGCATTACAATTTCCCCCAAACATGATTTTCCAAATACATTGTTTAATTAAAAAGTTACATTAAAATTTTAAGACAGAGTTGGGCATTATAAGAATAATGGAAAAGTATTCCAGCAGCTTTTATTTGGAGAGAAAACCCAATTTTCTATTTCCAAACTAAAGCAGGGAGAGAGAATGCCTGCATTTCACTCACCTGTTAAAAGCAACTCCCACCAGGATCATTCCCAGTATTTTGCCAAAGGTAGAGACACCGTGTTGGTTTCCTTTGATCCTGGATCAGTCAATTAACCTATCTGCACCTCCACTGCTTCCAGCAGAGTAATAATAGTATCCAGAACGCCAGGGATCCTGCCTGACTCTCTCCTTCTAGCCAAACAACCATGATCTTGTGGTGTTCAGCTACACTGGCCCCTGGAGCAAAACAGTTTTCCCTGTGAATCTTTCCATTCCCTCATGAAAGAGTGGAGAGAGTCAGGAGAACCTCACTTGACTCTCCAGCTTTCCCTACCACGTGTGTAAACTTTTGCCTGTCTTGTTCATGGCCTATACGAGGGGTTACAGTATATCAGTCAAGGAAGATGAGAGGACGCATGGGGTTAGAGAAGCTCTGTCTATTCTGCTTAGGGAAAACCCTCATCCCTGCTGAATAAAGGGTTTATAGGTATTGTCTGTTGGGGGACTTGTACCCACATCCCTTAGCCCTCCCCAAACCTCACTGGTTTCCCAGAGTGAAGTTAGGTAGAGTCATGCAACCTTAGCAGAGTAGGCCATGTTGGTTTTTAGCTACCCTGGGCTGTAGAGAGGATTAAATAGTATAGACTATTACTGTGATCTGAGTTATTAGTCTCGAGGAGAAATGCAGCAGGCTGTGGATTCCTGGCTATGTACAAGCATGTCTTTGTTCTTTTTAATGCTTTTTGTACTGAAGGTTGTTGGGAGTATGGCATGGAGGTCCTTGTGCCCACAGATTTTCAAAGAACCCAGGAATGTTAAGCACACAGGATTGTCTTTCCAGTGGGAAAGATGAAAATCCTATTCTTCCATCTAGGAAAATGAGAATTGAAAATGATGAACAGCCTGGTAATCTGTGTTATCTGTTGGGCCAGGCCATATCAAGCTCCTACAACCAAGATAACTAGTAATTTAAATGACTCTCATGGTCAGAAGCACCCCAAGCTCCCACAACCAGGACCAGAGGTGACTAATAGCCCACATGACCTCTACACTATCTGTATGATGGAGACCAGGCCAGAACTTCAAGCCCTTAAGTTAGTACAGGTATCCTATCTCTAGAGCCCATCTTCTTGGAAGAAAGGACACTACCCTGACTTGACTATCGATGCAATTATGCTTCCTTGTGCACAGGGGATTGTATCATACCAGGATGTGGGACCATGAAAGACAGCCTGGTTTCTGGTTGAGCTAAGGTTTAAAACCTTGGAGGCCCAGTAGGGGGTCTCCAGCAGGGGACAACCATACAAGGGATGGTAGGTGTTTTTCCATGCTCCTGGGCCCCAGGCTCCTGACACGAGGCCACAACTCTCCATAGGTATATGACCATCAGTCACATAGCCCCAAACCTCTCCACAGGTCACATGCCTCAAGACATTCCCATTTTAATGAGGCAACTAGAGGATTAGCCAATAAACTCCCCTTCCCAGCCACTCCTCCCTGCAAAAGGTATTTCAACCTCGCCCTCCTGGTATGGATTCACTCATGTCACTCTCCATCATGACAATAAACGCTCTGAAACTATGGACTGTCTCTCTTCATCGGGATCTGCTGTGGGGAACAATGGAACAGACCTTTGTCTAAAGAGCCACGTCTAGTCTCCCGCAGAAGGCCTCTCAGCGCTCCCAGCCACGGTCTCTACCAAACCAAACCAGCTAGCCTGTGACAAGTCAAAGACGCAGCCCCCAGCAGGACCCAGCTGGGCTCCTCCCCACCTTTCCTCCTCAGCCCGGGCTAGATCCAGACCACAGGCCCCCACTCTGTTCTCAGCTCTACCATGGCATCCAGCGCACCTGGAATGCCCAAGAGCCTGAGAACCAGACAGAGCCAGCTCTGTGTAGTCCTCAGGACTGCAGGCCATGCTCCCCCACTTCCGGGATGTGTCCCGCAGCTTCTCACAGTCCAGCACCCACCCCGCAGTGCCGTGGGATGAGGCAGTCAAACTTCCCAATTCTGACCTCCCCCAGAGGCCCGAGGCCTGGGGCAGATGCAGGACTCTTACCACCTTAACCCAAAACCAGGAAACATTTTTTACCCCCGAATTTTTTTTTTTTTTTTTTTTTTTTTTTTTTTTTTTGGTTTTTCGAGACAGGGTTTCTCTGTTTTGCCCTGGCTGTCCTGGAACTCACTCTGTAGACCAGACTGGCCTCGGACTCAGAAATCCACCTGCCTCTGCCTCCCAAGTGCTGGGATTAAAGGCGAGTGCCACCACTGCCCGGCTACCCCCAAATTATAATGGACTTGAATACATATAAACCTCCTGGCATGAGACTCCCTGAAGTCTGGTCCAGTTTGATGACGTCAATCTGCACCAGGTTTTCATTATTATCACTTCATGAGGTTTGGCTGCCTGTGTGGCAACTGCAGGGACTCCCACAGAAGATGACCTATTTTATAGCTCCAAACCCTGCCTCTTGAGATTTAGAATATATAGTAAGCATAAGTACTTGGACACCCATAGACTTCCTATTTGTCTAGCTCCTTCAGTCAGATCTTTCTCTTATACTGTTATTTTAACTTAAAAATACTTTCTTATTGACAATATAGGACACAATATACTTTGACTGTGAACTGTCACCCACAGGCTCATGGGTTGGATGCTTGCAGGCTTTATTTAGGGACACTGGAAATGTTAATAGCTGGGCTTCTCTGGAGTAAGAAGGGGGTTGTCCTATGGGGGCCATAGCTTATCTTAGGACTCTTTCTGTTTTTATTGCTGATACCTTTCTGGTAGCCATGAGATATACAGCCCATCTCCATGTTCTTCCTACTCCGATTTGTCTCACCATGTGCCTAGAACCAACAAGACTGTGGGTTGTAAGCAGAGAGCCCCGAAGCCAGGAGCCAAGATAAATTCTTCCTTTAAGCCATTCATGCATGTGTTTTATGACTATGATGCAAGAGTAACAAATTCAAGTGTGTTTAAATTTTAAATGGTTGCATGGTTGATGTTAATGTGTGTCTAGGGAGGAAGCCAGGGGCGTTAGGAGTTGTTTGAAATGCCCTACAAGAAATCAATGCTTCAATAATGCCTCTGAACAAGCCGGGCGGTGGTGGCGCACACCTTTAATCCCAGCACTTGGGAGGCAGAGGTAGGTGGATTTCTGAGTCTGAGGCCAGCCTGGTCTACAGAGTGAGTTCCAGGACAGCCAGGGCTACACAGAGAAACCCTGTCTCAAAAAACCAAAAAAAAGCCTCTAAACATATTAACGGTTTTTATTAAAAAATCTAAGACCCTCACAATTTGTGAGGTTATCTTAAAGAACATTGAGACTTTTTTTTTGCAATTGCTAAAGGAATAAATGTGTTCAGGGAAGGTACAGGAATGCTATATGGGCTTAACTGTCCTTGTACAAACATGGATTGAGAATTTAGCAAGCCTGTCAGGCCTCCAAGAAGAGCCTTAATCTCAGATCCTTATGATTGATTGAGCATTCCACTAATGCCCAGAGCACAGGTCACCCATCCCAGCAAGGACAGATGCTCCTCACCCAGACTTGGAAGACCTTCCTTTTATCCTTCCAGATACTAATCAGATGCCTACCTCAGAGGGTGAGCTTGTTCTCACTCCTTCTTGCTAGTCAGGTCTGGGCATGGGGTAGCGTTTGACTGAGGTCTTGTGTTCAAGGGGAAGCAAGGTTGTAGGGATAAATCATAGACTGATCCTTTGACTTCTGCAAAGACTCTCACTGACTGAAGTATGCATTGTACATGAATGTATGTACATTGTGCATGCGCGCGTGTGTGTACGTGTGTGTGCGTGTGTGTGCGTGTGCGTGTGTGTGTGTGTGTGTGTGTGTGTGTATGTGTGTGTGTGTAGGAGTGCTCATGCTACTCCTCACATGTAGAAGCTCTCCCCTGTCCTTCTGAGGTAGGCTACTTATTGTTCCCAATAACACAGTCTAAGCCAACTGGCTCCAAGGTAGCTGGTTTGTGAGCTTTGGGGATTCTCCTGTCTAGGTCTCCCATGTCCCCACAGAAATGCTGAGAATAAAGACTCAAGCTAATACATCTATTCATAAGCACTCCACCCAAATTAATTAAAGCCGTTGTCACATCAACAATGTAATCTAGTACTAGAATCATCGTTTTTCATATATGTGGAAAGATTAAATAACTGCTTAGTACCACAACGCTCATAGTTATCAGAGCCAGGATGAGGTTTGCAGAGGTGATCTTCTGATAATTGCGCTGAGTAGTCTTGTACAGCCTTTGAGATAGCCAGCACGGCAGGCATGGGCTATGGTGACTACACCCATTCTTCTATAGTGTGTTCAGCCCCGTGCTACACTATACAAAGCTGCCCTGTGGTGCTGGGCTGCACCGTGCTGCATTGCCTAGTGCTGTGCTGCCCCGTGCTGCACTGTCTGGAGCTATACTGTGACGCTGCACTGCTCCGTGCTGCGCAGCCCTCTGCTACACTGCCCCATGTTGCACTGCTCTGTGCTGCACTGCCCTGTGCTGCGCTATCCCATGCTGCACTGTCCTATGCTGCACTGCCCCAAGCTGCATTGCTCTGTGCTGCGCTGCCCTGTGTTGCACTGCCCCGTGTTGCACTGCCCCATGCCCCGCTGTGTAGTGCGGTGCTACACTGCCCCTTGCTGCGCTGCCCCATGCTGCACTGCCCCGTGCTGCACTGCCCTGTGCTGCACTGTACCAAGCTACACTGTGATGCTGCACTGCTCGGTGCTGCGCTGCCCCGTGCTGCGCTGCGCTGCTGCCTTTGCCCAGGTTTTTGTCCACGTGCGTCACAATGGTGCTGCTCCTGTCCCCCAGCTCCATGTTTGGAATAGACATTCATTTGTATTGCTCTTTCCTGAATGCCATCCTCCAAATATCCACGCGGTTAGCTCTCTTATTTTTTTTCTTTTTTTTTTTTTTCTTTTTTTCTTTTGTTTGTTTGTTTGTTTTTTTCTTGTTTTTTTTTCCTCCTTTTTTATTTTTGATACTTTATGTACATTTCCAATGTTTCCCCTTTTCTGAGTCTCCTCTTTGGATACCCCCCTCCCCTCCCCAACTCGCCTCTAGGAGGGAATTCCACCTCCCACCCCACCCCCCACCCACCCATCCCCATATTCCCGCCTTGACATTCCCCTTTACTGAGGCCTCTAACATCCTCAGGCCCAAGGGCCTTTCCTCTCTCCCTGATGGCCATCGAGGTCATCCTCTGCCACATATGTGGTCCAAACCATAAGTCCATCAATGTGTATTCTTTGGTTGGTGGTCCAAACTCTTATTTTTTTTCTAAGTCTTTGTTCAAATGCCACCTTCTTGGGGAGATCACATTGTTATACTCCATTTCAAATAGCAACATGACCCTCCACTATGCTCATCTTTTCCAGTACCCAGTCACAATCCAACTTACTCTGTGTATTGTCTCCACCTCACCCCTGGCCCTCAATAGACTACAAGATCCATGGGGTTGGATTTTCTCTCTCTCTCTCTCTCTCTCTCTCTCTCTCTCTCTCTCTCTTTCTTTCTTTCTTTCTTTCTTTTTTCCAGACAGGGTTTTTCTGTGTAGCCCTGGCTATCCTGGAACTCACTCTGTAGATTTTTTTTTTCCTGATCACTCAGAGAATTAGTCCAATGGCCAAAAATCATGTCTTGTACACGAGTGCTTGGTGTCTGCTGAGCAAATGCCAGCCCCCTTTCTTCTCTCCTGTATTTTGTCCCCTTTCCTTGAAGTCTCAGCTGATGCACCATTCAGTCAAGGAGACCTTCTGTAACTCCTGCTCTGCTCCAAGACTGTGATTCTTTTGTACTTTTCTGTCACCATTGCCGAGTACAGTTTGTCAGAGTCCATGTCTGCAAGCCACTGATTATAGCATTTCTACAGTAGGGATAATGGCCACAAGACAAAGCTAATCAGCTCTCCCTTGCATCCCCAAGCCAAGCACACTGTTCTGTGACAAGCCTTAAATATAAAGAAACAAGGAGCTGCTGAATACAGTAACGAATTCCCACTTGCTCCCAGCCTGTGTCAAATGACAAGCCTATGGGAATCCCACTGGTGGGTCTCTCATAGTCAATTTCTGTTTAATTTTCTTAACAGGTTTGTTGCTGTGATGGTTAATTTTATGTCTGATTATTAAGCCAAACATTTAGTCAACAATTATTTTAAGTGTTTCTCTGAAGGTGTCCTTGGCAGGATTAACATTTACAGCAACAGTCTGAATAAAGCATATCGCCCATGCCAATGTGGGTGGGCATCTCATGCAATCTGTTGAAGGTCCAAATGGAATTCAAAAGCTGACTACCATGGGTAAAACAGAAGAGTCTATTTGCTCCTCCTGTCCGTCTGTTTTTGAGCTATACTTCAAACTAGACCTGTACTACCAGCTCCTCGAGTCTCTCGACTACTTAGTAGAGAACATGATCTTCCATTAGGTCATCATACGAGCCAATCTTCCTGAATTAATTAACATTAAAAATCAGACTTTTTAAAAATGCAACTCGTTGACGTCTCATCTACAACATCTGATAATTCTGATTATTAACACAGGGCATTAATGAGGAACACCTCTGGATTTGTCTGTGATGGTCTCTCCAGGAGGGTTAACTAAGCATGGAAGTACCACCATGAATGTGGGTAGTAGCATCCCATGGCCTGGGAGAAAGGGGGAAACCAGCTGGGCACCAAACAATCATCTGTCACTACATTGTGGCTATGGAAACAATGTAACTAACCACAGCTCTAGGCTATGCCTTAGCTGCCCCGTACTAAGCCCTACCTGTTATGGTGGACTCTACACCCTGATGTATGAACCAAAATATTCTTCCCTCCTTAAAGCAACTTCTTTTCCTGCACGTCATCATCGTAACAAGGACCACAACTAATACAGCCACCAGCAAGAGCCACACCTCCCATTTTAAGCCTTATCACACAGGAAGCCATTTCTTCTGCCTCTGTGTCTTTTCCTGTGTGGGGAAAATGTCAACTTCTTGCTCTAATCATCATACAGTTTTGCACTGTTTCTTTACGGGCCTTTCTTTCCACTAGACTGGGGGTTTTGCTTTTTTTTTTTTTTCTTAAGTATGTGTCCTTATAGCATAAACATTGATCAAAGTGTCTTCCATGTTTAGTTGCTCTCAAACCCCCCCACCTCTACCTCCCAGAGACACAGAAGAGCAAGAAATATCCATTAGGCAGAACATTTTCTGACATTTAAGTGACACCACTTTAACCAAAAATAAGTAGACATCTGTCACTTTTTCTGGTTCCCTGATGATCCCAAGGTGAAAGGGTCACAGCTCTTCAGACCTTGGATTAATGAAAGGGGAAACTGCTTCCCAAGGCACAACTGCCCAAACACTAAAATCTCCAGCTAATGTCATTCAGGAAGAAAAGGTTCCTGATGAATTTCTGCCACCCAAGCCACGTACAGAGGAGTAAAGAGCAACCAGTGTAATCAGCAAGCAGCTGCAGGATTTACACACACAGACATAAACAGGTTTTCTGGGTGAGAGGAATGTTAGCTAAGGGAAACGCTTTCTGAAGAATTGTAAAGCTGATGATATTGTGCCGATGGTGTAACCTTGAGCTCACGGCCAACCATAAGCCAACAGTAAACACTGAGTGGACGCAAACAAGCAAATCTAATGGTCCTTCTCAGAACCCCCAGATCAGCCACTTCATGCGCTTTTGAGGTCAGTGGAGACACTCATCCACGCACAGATAATCTGTATGTAGTTTTATGTACTTTATGATCTGACTTGATATGCATCAGCAACACTGCATCAGTCAGAGCAAGATGCAGTAATTGCTTCTTGGCCAACAGTGTGCAGCTATAGCTGTGGCAGGGAATAGTTTGTTGTTTTTATCTTATTTTATTTTATTTTTGAACCTTGACAAAAGCCAACGGAAAAAGCACTAAAGGCCAATTCCGGGATTTGGGACTTTTGTGGCACTTATTATAATATGGGATGGGATGGATACATAGGATGAGAAGAGAAGACACAGTAAACGTCCACCATTCACTGTTCCACTCTGCCAGCTCTCAGGGAACTGAGTTCTGGTCGCAGAGAAGATACACAGGACACGGACTGAGCACATTTGTTAGCAGACAGTCTTACTCGATCTTAGTCACCTTTTCTCAATAATGATGATAATAATAATAATAATAATAATAATAATAATAATAATAATAATTTAGGGTTACAGAAGTGTCATAAAGCTCAAATAGATAGTGAAATAATCTATGTGAAGCTGACCTATGGAGTACCAGGAGCAAAGTGTCCAATAATATATTATTTGGTGATTATGAGACACTAAGATATATTCATCTGTGCTTTAAACTAGACAGTGCTGATGTTATAATATTTCCTTGTGATGAGGTTTCTATTTGGTTATTTTAGAAGATAAGACAGGAGATGTATATTCTATTTTAAGATGAGGTACATTCGATGCCCTTCACTTACTTTTGGTATTCACAATTATTGTTTTTCATTCTAAGACTCTATATGTGCTCAAAAACACAGGTATTTTATCTATGCCCATTAATATAGTAACATATCTACACCATCCCAAAGTTTGTCTACAAACAGTAAAGTTGACTAAAGATGGTACTTCTTTCCAAAATATCCCCAAGATGTGGATGCTCAGAGGGACCAGTGGGCCCTGCCCAAGGAAGCACTGGGCCAGCATTCTCCCACCTTCTAGCTTCAGATTATCCTTAGTTTCTACGTGTTTTCTTGGACTGTCTTTGCAGATTCTCTTCAGTCTTGTGTGCTACCCAATCTATGTCTGGAGATCTATTTATTGCTTCAAAGAGGTCTGGTTTCCCTTGCCTATAACCTGTAATGATAATGAATCTGTGCTTCTCTGGTGCTTATAGAAAAGAGTTATCACTAAAATCAGTTAGTAAGGATATCACAGGAGAAGAAATCCTATTTTGATGGGCTCACATGGCTTGAGATAACAACCTTGCATCCCATCTTCAACTGAGTAACTGTGATGACAGGTAACTGTATTCAGTCTGTGCTGCTCCAGCTCTCAGGGCCGAGACATCACTACTGATACCCATGAGCAAGTCCTTAATCCAGAGATAAGTCTTGACACTGGAGAATTCAAAGAATTCTTATGCCATATAAAGCACTAACATGGAGAAACTCATTTAAACCTCTGTTCTTTAAAATATAGTTTTAGGAAATGAATAAATTATATCTAACAATGAATAAAGTCTATCTAAATTCTCACACAGGAATGGTATCCATATATGAAAAAAGAATATATGAAGATATGATTAGCAAATAACACATTATATAAGTCCATTGTTCTATGCTAAGGTGGGAGGCAAGGCTAAGTTGTAAATTCACAGGTAGTAATGGTATAAATGATGTCTCAGGCCAAGAACTGAGAGGAGATAGGATGACATCACCACACAAGCATAGATGGGGAAATCTGCATTGAGTCACAGGATGCTCTGAGACTTAAGAGATGACATGGAATCAGTAAAAGCCTCGAGCATGGAGTGGAATCAGTAAAGAGTGCAGGGCCAGTTGGTGTGAAAATCACAAGTGTGTATTTCAGTAGCCAAATCATGACACTGTGCCAAGGAAGACTTGGCCAGCATGCCAAAGCTATCAGTAAACTGACCATTGGGAAGTTCATTGTGGCAGGTGGAAAGTATGGCTGGATCTTGAGCAATGTCGCTGTGCTAAGGTGTGAGTCTCGAATCCTCCCTAGAACACAGGGGCGGGGATTGGGAGGGCTGGGCATGTCTCAGCTCGTGAGTGGAGCTTTAGTTTGAGAGAAAAGGAAAACTGGTATAGATCAAAGATAATAAGGATATGGGAAGAACTTTTAGGGTAAGAATTGTACCAGGCCCCCAGACCTTAGAAGACCTTTGACCTTAGCAGAGCTGATGCCGTCTTAGAGATCACTCTGACCTTAGGACCCAGCACACAGACCCCAACACCTCCCAAGACTGTAGATCTAATTCATCAAAGATCTAGTTCATAGTTCCAGGACCTGGGAAAGTTCCTAAATATACTGACCTTGACTTTTGGCTTCTGTAGTTCTGCTTCTTACTAACCAAAGTTGTCCGGCGCGCTGTTTGGTCTCGCCAGCAAGAACCCACGCGGACACACGGATCCTTCTGCAGCAATGCGTTTATTGCATGATGAAATGAGGAAAGACCCCAGGGCCCCAGAATGGCGCTGTTATATAGCCCCAAGGCAGCGTGCTCTCCATTGGTTGGTGTGCCCCGGGAGTGGGCGGTGATAGTCATGTACACCCATAACGCGCTTCGGGGGTTTTCCCGCGCTAGCTATCCGTAAGTTTCCTTAGAGCGACAGCTGAGGTCAGCGCCATCTTGTAATGGCGAATATTCTAGCCGCTCCTTACATCTCCCCCCATTCTTTCAAGTAAGAAGGAGAGGGGGGTCAGCTGGGTTAAATAGGCCACACCTCCCTACAGTGGTATCAAAACACAGAACCAGGCTCGATCAAGCGAATTCCGTCATGAGTGAATAGGCGATCAAGGGCCAATATTCTGAG
>JAPYYD010003879.1:0-13675 GCA_028551405.1 Uromys caudimaculatus | reverse complement strand
CAAAGAATATTTTATATGTTTAGAAACAATTCAGTACTCAACATTAGATATAGGTTCCTCAATTATGGATATTATTAAATATGCATTAATGATATTATGGGGTACAAAAGGATAAGAATATAAAAGTTGAGCAAAATTTTTGATATATTATTTGATTCTCAAAATACTCAGTATTATTAAGATGTTTGATATATAAAATATATTTAAATAATAAAAAAAAAATAGGTATCAATTGCGCACTGGAGTAGGCAGGCTCTTACCTTCTGAACCATCTAACCTTCTTGTAGTACCTGAGGTCATTGATGGCAAGACACATACAGCTACTGTCGTGGAGTTAAACCCATGGGTGGAATATGAATTTCGCATTGTAGCCAGTAACAAAATTGGAGGCGGAGAACCCAGTTTACCCTCAGAAAAAGTAAGGACTGAAGAGGCAGGTTAGTGCTTTTGTTTTCTGAGTAATGGGTTAATAGATTTACCAGGGTGTGTATTTCTCTTGGCTCTGGCCTCCCAGCCACTGCTCTGTCTCAATAATCCGTTACCACATTAATATGACCTTTCTAATGGCAGGCTTTGCCATATGGCATTTATCAAAAGAAACACCTAAGAGATTCTGATGTAGTATGACATTTCCAAGAGTTCAGTCAGTCGTAGACAATCATTAGTGTGTGTTGAGTGAATATGTTTTTGTCACTTAAGGTTATAATTACTATCTGACATCCCTTAGCAGAAGAAACACTGTTTTCATTTATAAGAGTCACTGAAATACTGGTGTGATAATACCAGTGGGAGCTACAATACTGCAAAACCCCATTCTGCCACCATACCCAGCAAATGTCCTAAACCAGTAGATGAGTAATCTATTATTGTCCGATAAGTGTTAGATTATAAAAAGCATCATTTTAAAAATTCATATGAGCCAACAATAAACATGTGTCAAAAGGCTACTTTAATAATTCTAAAAATATGCTATCATCAAAACTCAAAATTAGCAGGTAAACCTGCTGCTTGTTTAGGTAAGCTCCTGGGGGGGGGGGACATCAAGACTTCCATTTCCAGAATCAGTATAATTGATTAAAATAAGGCATGTGATACAGCAAACATCATTTTAGGTATTGAGCCAAAGGAGGCTTGCACAATTTTAATAACGCCTATTTTCTCAGAACAGTACACACCTAATGTTTTTGCCAGGTATTGTGGGAAATAGGTGTCATGCATACTGATTCTCATCTTCATTTGTTCATACAATGTGTATATGGGGCCATCTTTCATGAATCTAGAAAATACAGCTGTGTGCATTGTAAAGGCCCGCCATAGAATTTATATTCTAGTTTTATCTTAGGATTTACTAAGGAAAAGGTTCTCAGCATGAGCAAGAAAGCTGACATCTGTGGGAGTTTTATCAAGAACACTTCCTAGCAGGACCTGAGGGCTCCAGTCTGTGTGGCTCTTTCCAGTGCCTGTACCATGCTGAGACTTCCTTCTCAATCTGGAAGAATCCCTGCCATCCTGATTCCCTGTGTGTCCTAGGAAGTCACCTTTCCTCATAATTCTGTCACACTAGTGATGAAGTAGCTTTCATTGGGTTATAATTTTTATTATTACAGAGATTTCTGAATTATTTATGATTTCATGTAAATAATATACTTTGATGACTTTGCCAAAATGTTTTATAAATGCATACGAATATAGTTTTGATGATCTTACTAAAGAGATACAGAAATGTTCATATACCCATGCACCCATATAATGTGTTTATAGTATGTCGATGACAAAACTCAATGATACTGCAAATAAGTAAATGAGTCTCCTTTCAGATATTACCAAATAAAAGTAGTTTTGTTTCTGTGTCTCTGACCTATCCAGCTCCAGAAGTCGCACCTTCTGAGGTCAGCGGAGGAGGTGGAAGCCGATCTGAACTGGTAATAACCTGGGATGTAAGTGTCTGGCAACATCTTTCCCATCAGGGGATCATCAGGGGATCCAGTCATCACAGCCTAAATCAGTGTTATAACGACAATGATGGTGATGATGGTGCTGCTGCTGCTGCTGCTTTTGCTGGTGATGGTAACTGTGGTGCTGGTGTAGCTGCTGGTAGCACTGACGCCAGTATTGGTGCTGGTTATTATGACATTACTGGTGGCGTTAGTGCCAGCAGTGATAATGCTAAGTGATGCTGATAGTGATAAGACTAGCACCATTGTTCTAGCACTGGTGGTTTGCCCAGGTAGAAGGGTAGAGGTGTTGATCATGTTTGTGAAGGGGCTACTGTTGCTACTCTTCATGTCACTAATGGTGCTCATGTTTGGGGACTTGTTGAGTCTGGTGCTAGTAACAGTACAAGGATCTGGTACTGACACTGATGTGGGTGATGGTGCTGATGGTTGTGAGAGTACTAATGGCTCATACTGACTGTGCTGGTATGAACGGCAGTGTTGAAACTGATGCTCCTGCAAGTTTTAGAGATTCTTATGGTGTTAATGCTAAAGTTGATAGTGATAGTACTGCTGGTGTCACAGATAATGTCCACAGCATTGGCTGTGCTGGTAGTATCAGTGGTGATAGTGCTAATGGTGATGGGGGTGGTGCTGATGGTAGCAGCAATAGTAGTGTTCATAGTCTTGGTGGCAATGCAGATAATTGTGCTAGGTGTTAGTGAGGATGCTTCTAGTGGCTCTTCCAGTAGTGCTGGTCATGTTGGTTCTGCTAGTGGTAGTACTGACAGCATTGGTACTGGTGAGGGTCATATTGTACTGAAGCTATCCATATTACTGGTGGTAGTGTTGGTAAAATTATTGGTCCCAGTACTTGTAGTGGTGTAGTAATGGCGCTGTAGCCAGTTCAAATCATACTACTTCTGGTAGTAGTACATTTGGTGGTAATGGGATGATACTGATATTGATTCTAGTGCTACCAATCCTGATGATGATACCTGTGGGACTCTTGGTTTCGCTAATGGCCTAAGTCATGGTACTTCTAGTGTTGGTTGTGATGCTACCATCAGTACTGCTGGTCATACTGTTTTGGTGATATTGGTGGTACTGGTGTAACTAGAGGTGTTGTCTGTAGTACTGGTGGTTCTGGTAGAACTATCTGTATTGATTCTGCTGGTTTGGGTAGTGTTGGTGCTGTGAGGAGTAGTGGTGCTGCTGGTGTTTCTGTGGAGCTTGTGGCATTGGTGATAGTGGGAGATCTTGGAATAATGATGTGGGTCATGCAGAGTACTCTTACTGATAGTGATACTATATAGCTGGAAGAATGGATACTGCTAATTCTAGCAATTCTGATGGAGATGCTAGTGCATCTGTGCAGCTAATATGGACATTCTTGGTAATGGTATAACTCTGGTGGTCCTGAAGTTGGTCCATCATGCTGTAGCAAGTGGTGGTGGTCATGGTCCTAAGGCATTGATGCCAGTGACGCTGTTCCTCCCATGCTGCATCCTATGCTAACTACTTTTCTCTTCATTTGCACATGCTGTTTTTATTCCATCCTTGTAATGTGGTATCAGTGAAAATAGCAAGGCCAGGAGATAATAAACAGCTTGATCAAAATCACTTGGCTCTTGACATAGTTCTGAGAAGCAGGTGTTAACAGTTCCCTCTTGTTCAGCCTTGATTTTCTATGCAACCCTGTGTGTCCAATTGATATCACACAGACCATCATGTGCTTGAGTGTCTAGTTTCTTCTTGGCTATTCTCTTAGCCTTAGCTTCATGTCACAATTAGAAAATACTGTAACAATGAATTTAGCACTTAAAAGACACTAGAGATAAATTATCTGTAATTTGCAGATATTAACAAGTAAAATGCCATTTTCCCATGGTGGAGTATAACTAGAATTTTTTGCTTAATCATATGCAGCTTTGAACTTAATGTGTTGTATTAACTTCTTTTTTCTGTGTAATTTTTTATAAGAATTCATAATATCCAAGTATGACCCTTTCTATACAAATATCATTTATGAATTTGTTTTTATTAGTCTTAAAATAATAGGTTTGTTTGAATGGAAGTTTATGTTATTAGAAACTTCAGACACATACCAGAAGTGTGCATCAGATCCCATTACAGATGGTTGTAAGCCACCTTGTGGTTGCTGGGAATTGAACTCGGGATGTCTGGAAGAGCAGTAGATGCTCTTAACCGCTGAACCATCTCTCTTATTCTTATTTGAATATCTAAATAATCAAAGACATTGCAAGTTCATTATCAGGATGCCTATGAATGAGTGATGCCTGTTTAAGAGCACCTCAGCAAACTGTCCGATGGTGCTTTTCTGATTTTAAAGATACATCTGATTAATTCAATATAGATCATTCTTTAATGACTTTCAAGTCCACAAATAATGTTCCCATCATTTTTGTTTTTTTGGTTTTTTGGTTTTTTTTGCTCTGCCCTGACCTTATGTGTGAGGATGATTTAATATGCCTTTTCTTTGTAGCCAGTCCCTGAAGAACTACAGAATGGAGGAGGTTTTGGGTATGTGGTTGCTTTCCGCCCACTTGGGGTAACCACTTGGATCCAGACAGTGGTGACATCCCCAGATAACCCAAGATACGTCTTTAGGAATGAAAGCATCGTGCCCTTTTCGCCATATGAAGTTAAAGTGGGTGTTTACAATAACAAAGGTGAAGGACCCTTTAGCCCAGTGACAACTGTGTTCTCTGCAGAGGAAGGTATGGAAAAACGCAAAAGCTTCAGTTCCAACTTCATACAGATGCATTTTTTAAAAATTATTTTATTTATTTATATTCTAGTCATTTCCTCCCTCCCTTGTCCCCCCTCACACAGTTCCTCATCCCATTCCTCCACCCCTTACCTCTAAAAAGGTGGTCTCCCAACCAGACCTCCCAGTTCCCTTGGGCCTCAAGTCTCTTGAAGATTACACACATCTTCTCCCACTGAGGCCAGACCAGGCAGACCTCTGCTATATATGTGCCAGGGGCCTCAGACCAGTCCTTGTATGCTCCTGGTTGGTGGTTCAGTCTCTGGGAGTTCCCTGAGGTCTGGGTTAGTTGAGACTGATGGTCTTCCTATGGGGTCTCTCTCCCTTTCAGCTTCTTCAATCCTTCCCCTAATTCAATTATAAGGGTCCCCAATTTCAGTCCAATGGTTGGGTATAAATGTCTGTGTCTTTCTCAATAAGCTACTGGCCTCTCAGAGAATAGCCATGCTGGGTTCCTGTTTGCAAGCACATCGTAACATCAGTACTAGTGTCAGGTTTTGGTGTCCCTCATGAGATGGATCTCAAGTTGGGCTGATCACTGAAATGCCTTTTCTTCAGTATCTTCTCCATTTTTGTCCTGCCAGTCCTTTTAGACAAGAACAATTCTGAGTCAGAAATTTTGACTGTGGGTTAGTAACCCTGTCCCTCCATTTGAAGCCCTATCTTCTGGAGGTGGACTCTTTGAATTCCCTCTTACCACTGTTGGGCATTTTGACTAAGGTAATCCCCATTAATTCCTGAGACTCTCTCACCTCCTGGGTCTCTGGTACTTTCTAGAAGGTCCCCCCACATCCCACCCCCAAGGCTGCTTATTTCCATTCATTCTCTTGGCCCTCTGGACTTCTCTTTTGTCCTCCCTCTTACCTGATCCTATTCCCCCTTTCTCTTCCCTCTCCCCTCTCTCACCCAGATCCCTCCCTCCCTCTGCCTCTTGTGATTATTCCTTCCCTTTTCTAAGTGGGATTGAAGCATTATCACTGGAGCCATTCTGCTTGTTATACTTCTTATGGTCTGTGGGTTGTATCCTAGGCATTCTGCACTTTTCAGCTAATATCCACTTATCAGTGAGTACATACCATGCATGTCCTTTTGGGGCTGAGTTATCTTACTCAGGATGACATTTTCTAGTTTCATCCATTTGCCTGCAAAACTCGTGATATCCTCCTTTTAATAGCTGAATACTATTCCATTGTGTAAATGAACCACATTTTCTGTATCTATTCTTTGGTTGAGAGACATTTATGTTGTTTCCAGCTTCTTACTATTACACATAAGGCTGCTATGCACATGATGGAACATGTGTCCTTGTGGTATGGTGGGGTGTCTTTTGGGTATATGCCCAAGAGTGGTATAGTTGGGTCTTCAGCTAGAACTATTTCCAATTTTCTCAGGAACCACCAGATTGATTTCCAGAATGGCTGTACCAGTTTGCAATCCTACCAGCAATGAAGGAGTGTTCCTCTTTCTCCTTATCCTTGACAGCAGGTGCTGTCACCTGAGTTTTTTATCCTAGCCATTCTGATTGGTGTGAGGAAGAATCTCAGGGTCATTTTGATTTGCATTTCTTTGATGACTAAGGACTTTGAACATTTCTTTCAATGCTTCTCAACCATTCTAGATTCTTCCGTTGTGGATTCTCTGTTTAGCTCTGTACCCCATTTTTAAATTGGGTTATTTGGGTTTTTGGAGGTTCACTTCTCGAGTTCTTTATATAGTTTGAATATTAGCCCTCTTTCAGATGTAGGGTTAGTGAAGTTTTTTTTTCCAAATCTGTAGCATTGCATTGTTTTTAAAAAATAAAAATATAAAAAAAATAAAGTCTTGAAAGTTCTTTGTGACTTTACACTTTGTGACTTTAACGATATATATATATAGATAGATAGATAGATATAACTATATAACTATATATAACTATATATATATATATATATATATATATATATATATATAGTTTTCAAAGAGAGAGTCATCAGAGCTGTTGTTAGATTACCAGTGTGGATCATAATGATCAACCACACCTGACTAGAAATGTTAAGACACATTGCATAGTTACAGGTCATAATATTCAGTTAAAACTCTTCATGAGGTACTCCCGACCTGAGTTTCATCTTGCGATAGGATATTGTTACTTTACAAAGCTCATTTTTCTTTTTGGTATAAAAAATTAAGCAACCCATAAAACTGCCCTTGCCCAGAGTTGTGAGCCGTGTTTCCTGTAGCAAAGGACAGGAGCATGATGGAAAATGAGAACCAGGGGTTTGACATTTAAGAGACGCGGAGAGTATATCTTTGAAAGATGACTTCAACTGTTTCAGACACTTAGATACTTCACTCAGAACTTGCTCAGTCCTTCTTGTATCCCCCTCAAGGAATCGAAAAATAATATCTTCCTTCAAGCCCTTTTGAGAAAATGATATTGGAGTTAGGAGAATCAAGCACACTTTCCATTTGAGATATTATCCACTGAAGGGTAACCCTATTATCAAGTTCTATCTCTTAAAAAGAGCAGAAGTTACCATGGTAAATGGAGTGCCCATCACCTGCCAGGCATTGCCAACTTGAATTTTCAAATAAAGGTCGGTGCATAGGATGAATTATTAGTCTTCATTTATAAATGAAAAGAATATGGGAATGAATTTGCTAAAATATATAGTAAATAGGAAAAAAGAACAATTGCACCCAAGGGATTTTGGCTTACCCATTCTGAACTTATGACCTATGATAGCGTGTTGTTTCCTCTACCTTTCAGACCTGAGAATAAATTATAATACATGGTTCAAAGCTGAAAATTCCAATGTAGGCAGTTTTAGTAAAACTTCCCACATCTAATCTTATGTTTTTATTTTCTATCAATGAGGAGGAATAAAGTTATTTTCAAACCAGAGGTCCTAATGTCTGTAGCCACATTGTCCAGAAACTATGAGAATAATAAAGGCAGAACGGGGTTTAGGACATGATAAAATAGGAAGTCTTTTGACACTGCCTACTTGTACACCTTCCTGAGCACCTAAGACCTGAGGCTTGGTGGTAGAAAGAAGAGACATCCACAGCTTTCTGCTTACTTCTGCCTTGCTCACATCCCCTTTGCTATTATTGATATTGTCTGACTTGCAACATATTCAAACAACAAAACACAATTCTGGTTTGCTTTTTAAAAGGCAAGATATATGCAAATCCAATCAGTATACCTCCACAGTAAATGACCATAATCAGGCAGGCTCAGAAAATGATCTGATGCTCTAGATTGCTGGTGATGGATTGGTGCTGAGTATCTCTCTCCCAACCTGAGGGTCTCTGAGAACCTACTGTGACTATTATTAAATCCTGATTATATTTCTGCCTCATGTAGCCGTGGCCAATGATCAGGGTTATTTAATACAGAGATTGATATTGGAGAGGAGTCATTTCTACTTAGAAACAGTATCCTGAAAAAGAAGAATCTCTGTGAACCCTATAAAACCCAGGGATATTTGTTACAAAGAGGATTTCCAATGTAATAACAATGACAAGTCTACCCATTCATTTGACAGCATTTGCAATCTCCCGCATTTAAATCTCTGCTTCCTTTGGACCTAGACTAGAAAAGGCACTCACTCTGTACTTATTAGTTAATAGCCTTGACTTGACCTTGGCCTGTGTTTGGCATGATAATATGTCAGTAGCATTTGTATGTATAGAAGTTCCTAAGCAGCTGAAATGAAGGGGAAGTAAACAAAGAGAAGATGAAGAGAACAAAATGATAGATTGAAGAAAAGAAGACACTAACAAATCCAAGGGATGAAGAATTAACATTGCTTGGCAATTAGGTAATGAAAACGTACTGACTATGATATCACCATTTCCTAAGCAGAAAACACCATCTATGTTTTCACGATATGGTAAATAGTTTCAAATATTTTACAGAAAAATAAAGCTCTTTACTTGATTTTTATTATTTTTGTTATTATTAATTATTATTGTTGTTGTTGCTGTTATTATCTAAAGAGTTTCAACCTTTAAATGAAAAAGTTATGGTGGTACATTCCTGTAATCATAGTTCTCTAGAACCAAGGCAGGATGGTTTTCATTAGTGCTAGGTCTGCCTAGATCATCTAAAGAATACCAGGCCATCCAGGTCTACATAGAAATACCCTGTCTCAAAAAATTGATTCGAATTTTGAAAAAAATATACAATTTCAGATGATTTGCCAATTAATAGCCAACATTGTCATTGTAACCCTTTCGTTGTTATTGTTGTTTCTGAACAGAGCCTACAGTCGCCCCATCTCACATCTCTGCCCATAGTCTGTCTTCTTCAGAAATTGAAGTTTCTTGGAAAACAATTCCCTGGAAGTTGAGCAATGGGCATTTACTTGGCTATGAGGTAATTGATTTACATGTAATGTCTCTTTACATGTTGCTACTACTTTCGTTCATTTCAAATTCTTATCATCAACATCTTAAATAAAATACTATCTTTAGCTGAAAATTTCTTACTGGCAGATTCATTGTCCCATCTTATTTACCTATGCCAGGTAGATAGAAATAACCAGTTGGGTGGAGAAGACTCATATAGTAAATATGATGGAAAGTTATGTAACCCAAATCTTTTACATGAGTTACTAAAATAATAACAGTGAGACTGAACTACAGTGTCAAGTTTATATAATTATTGTCTCATCAGGAAAACATATTCCCCCAACCATGCTTTCTTGTCTATTTTCTTGGTGTTCTTGTTATGGCACAAGATTCTCTTTTAGTCTCTAGAATATTTAGCTGTCTGTAACATAACTCTCACTTGCAGTGACCTCTGTATTTGGTGAAATAAGAACTATTTAAAGGGAGAATATCTCAAAACCAACTAAGATGAAAGTCAAAATAAGTCATCAAGACAAGAAATGCTTGAGTGGATAAGGTCATGCCATTTCATAGAATCCAAAGTGGTAGGAAAGGTTAACCAGGACATTTAAGAGGAAGTAAATAAACATGGAAGAATATAAGCCTGTAAGAAACAAGGTGATTCAAACAGCCTTACATTTAGCCCCAAATAGCTGCTTCCTGTTCTACTTTTCAGTCCAACCATGGGTGGGTATCCCAGAGTAGTCACGTGATCTTAGCCAACTGATCCATAAGAAGTTTACCACAGTCAGCTGGGGACTTATCTGAACTATGTAAGTTGTGTAGACATTCTAGCCATTGTGGTACTGTGTCTACTCCACAATGTACTTCATATTTTGCAATCTAACAGTACAAGCAAGCTAGGCAATGCAGAGAAGATAAGATGGAGTAGATAGACTTCTGCATCACTGTATAGGATAAAGCAAGCAAGAGCTTGTAGACCTTTTACTAGAACAAAACAGTAGAATCATTTAATAGCTAACTGAATCTCAAGAAGCCTTGAGATTCTTTTTCACTTTGCCCTTCTTCTCATTAAAGTCTCTTTTTATTTGAACAGCTCCAAGGGATTTCATTCCTTGTAGCAAAACAAGGCTTGACTTAAATAAATATTGAGTGAATTAGAGAAAGGACAAGCACCAAAGCAGTGATGCTCAAGATATAGGCCAGAGACCACTTCCCCAGAATTACCAGGAGTTATCAGTAACCATGAGCTCTGTAAACTCTCCTTACAACCACTGGATGAAAACATGTAGGCAACATACATTTTTAGTAAGTATCAGAAAAGTGATAACTTTTATGGTTAAGCATAAGAATAGGTTTTGACATAGAGAGATCAAACCAGAAATAACAGACACTCATTTAATGAAAGGAAAATGGGGTTGGGGGAGCCAAAGAAAGTAGAGCGTAGGAGTCCAGGCATCTGATTCTGTGCAGTGGATGTAAGCAGGAGGCTATGCTAAGGTCGCAGCAGCAGCTCCCATAGTTCGGGAAAACTGACTGTGACAACAGAGAAGCTGTGTGGGCTGCAAGCAGGAGCACAGCTGGAAAGCAATAAAGGTAAAGCCAGGCGCAGCTATGGGAGAGCTTTCATAAGCTTTGTGCTTTCAAGAAGTTGAACAAGGTAGCATACAGAAGCCATTTTTCATAATGTATGGCACATGATAATAACAATTGGGAACTAGGTCTAAGGGGACTAATTAAGACCTTGCTTTGTCAGTTTTGTTACAGTAGTCTCAAGTGGACACTTGAGTCCTGAGCTTGAAGAAACTGAGAAAGACTTGAGTCACCCGGCCTGATACCTACTTGTCTTTCTAACATTCTTTCCAAAGACTAAGAAATGTCAGTAGATTGTTCTGTGTGTCTTGGAGGGTGGTAAGAAAATATGGGAAAATTTGAAACTTGATAGAAAACATTGTTTTAAAAATCCCCTAGCAGTGCCAAGGTTCATGGCAAGATCACAGAAGGGGACATCTGTGGTCACTCAGCAGTGATTACACATTCACCAAGAAGATCTATGCACTGGTACAACTAAAGTCATAAAGTCAAATGTCACAAAACATTACCTGTCCCAGTTTTGGAAAGAGAACCCCAGAAAGACTATAACTGAAATTCCCATTAGGTGAGTAGGACAAAGGATTCTGTTTTTAATCACAACTAGTCAAAGAAAATCAACGTGTATTCTTGACACTCTTTAGTTAGGAAACAAAGATGCTTGCCAACCTTGAATGCTTTTGCCCTTGCAAACAAAATGTCGTATTATAAGTCCCAATATGGCTGTACCTTGTAAAAACATTTAAATAAGAGAGTACACTAGATTGGACTTGTGGACATACAAAACATCTTGAGAGTGTTGGCTGTTGGGAACTGTTAGCAGGTGGCATTGGCACATTGCTTAAGTATGTGTGTGTTGATGCACACATGTTTGTACAGGCCTAAAGTTGCTGCTAAGTACCCTTGGCTATTTCTTTCCACTTTATAAAAGGAATATGTCATTGAACCTAGTTAGACTTCATTAGTTCAGAAAGACTAACTGGCCAGTAAGCCCCATATATCCACTTGTTTCTGCCTCCCTGACATGGGGTTTTAAGCATACTAGTGAATTAATGACAGATACCAGCCAAACCAACATTTTGCATTGGATTCTGGGGATTGAACTTGGTAGGGAGCATGAGCCCTTTACAGTCTGTGCCATGTCCCTAGCCCTGAAATTTTAAAATATATAAATTTAGCTGTTGAAGAGTCAATCCAAAATGACATTTTGTTGAAAGTGAATTTAAGGTCAAAAGAAGCACGTGATTGATTAAAAGAAGAATGGAAAGAAAGAAAAAGAAAGAAAGAAAGAAAGAAAGAAAGAAAGAAAGAAAGAGGGAAAGAAAGAGGGAAAGAAAGATCAAAGAACCTAATGGAAGCCACCACAGTATCTAGTAGAGTTCACACCATTTTTATGCATTCAGATATCCCTGGAAGAGGAGATAGGCACCATACAGGCCAGAAAAATTCACTGATTTGCTTGCTCCCATTTTCAAGTTCTCAGGGCAGTATGCAAAAAGTTGATTAAATTAATACAATTTGAACTTTGCCGTTTTGGAAGTGAGCTTCAGTACATTCATAAGTCTTTCCAAGGTTCACCTAAAATAGAGATAATAGTAATCAATACTGCACATCCCATTTTGAGAATTAAATGAAAGTAGCATTTGTCAAGATGGCCCACTAGAGTAAGAGTTCACTGAAAGAAGGAGAGAGAGAGAGAGAGAGAGAGAGAGAGAGAGAGAGAGAGAGAGAGAGAGAGGGGAAGAAAGGAGAGGAGGGAGGGAGGGAGGGAGGGAGGGAGGGAGGGAAGGAAGGAAGGAAGGAAGGAAGGAAGGAAGGAAGGAAGGAAGGAAGGAAGGAAGGAAGGAAGGAAGGAAGGAGAAAGGAAATAAAATAAATGCACTGTGCATCAAGTATGTGTGCCCAAGAGTGTTGTTCCTGTTACTGGTAGGAAAGGACACAAAGGATTATAAGCACAGTGATATTGAGACTTTCTATGTAAATTTTGGGTTGGAGTGTACTTTGTTCTTGCCGATTTTTGCAAAAAGTAACAACCAGAACATTCAAATGTAGCATGCGCTATTTGTAAAATGAGTCATGATGTTAAATGTCTTCCACAAGTATGTGGTATGCAAAACGAAAGAGAAAATGAGCTAAGAGATTCATGAACTAATCAGGGAAAATGTTAAGAATGAATGTATGTCATTCTAGCCTGATAAAAATATATCTTTTTTTCATTTCAGCAATTATTTCAAGATTAACCTGGATGACAAATGACTTAGCTAAGTAATTAATTACCTGTCATGTGGCTGAGTTTGTAGGTTGCAGATTCCTAGGTTTTGCTTTGAACTTATTAATAGTTTCTACCTCTCTCCACTCTCAGTAAGGGCTGATCATAGCCATGCGGCAAGCTGTGCACACATCGTCATTAGCATCTAGACTAATTTCCTTTCTGATTTGACCAAGCATTAGTTGAGAAGCTCATTTCCCTGGGCTCCAGTTTATTTCATCTGATAAGTGGTTACACTTGGGCTCATATCTTCCCAGTGCCCTTTGAAATAAAACAAGAGAGGCAGGCAAGATAAAGAACAGAAGCCTCTAAGTATGTGGAGATTAGGGACCTGAGGAAAAGAACAAAAGGTCCTTACATGATGCTTACTAACTGTCTTAGTCAGGATTTCTATTCCTGCACAAACATCATGACCAAGATGCAAGTTGGGGAGGAAAGGGTTTATAGAGCTTACACTTCCATGCTGCTGTTCATCACCAGAGGAAGTCAGGACTGGACCTCGAGCAGGTCAGGAAGCAGGAGCTGACACAAAGGCCATGGAGGGATGTAACTTACTGGCTTGCTTTTCCTGGCTTGCTCAGCTGACTTTCTTATAGAACCCAAGACTACCAGCCCACAGATGGTACCACCCACAATGGGCCCTCCCCCCTTGATCACTAATTAAGAAAACGCATTATAGCTGGATCTCAGGGAGGCATTTGCTCAACTGAAACTCCTTTCTCTGTGATAACTCCAGCTTGTGTCAAGTTGACA
>JAPYYD010003878.1:0-13678 GCA_028551405.1 Uromys caudimaculatus | reverse complement strand
CAGAGGAATGGATACAGAAAATGTGGCACATTTACACAATGGAGTACTACTCAGCTATTAAAAACAATGACTTTATGAAATTTGCAGGCAAATGGATGGAACTTGAAAATATCATCCTGAGCGAGGTAACTCAGTCACAAAAGAACGAACATGGTATGTACTCACTGATAAGTGGATACTAGCCCAAAAGTTCGGAATACCCAAGTCTCACTTTACAGTAACCACTGGACTGAGAGTGAGGTCCCAGATGGAGGAGTTGGAGAAAGGACTGAAGGACCTGAGGGAGTTTGCAGCCCCATGGATGGAGCAACAGCGTCAACGGGCCTGACCCCCCCCCCCGGTCGTCCTGGAGTTTGGACCACCAACCAAAGGATACACATCAAGGGACCCATGGTTTGGACCACATATGTGGCAGATGATGGCCTCATTGGCCATCAGGGAGAGAGGAGAGGCCCTTGGGCCTGAGGGTGTTAGAGGCCCCAGTAAAGGGGAATGTCAAGGTTAAGAATAAGGGAATGGGTGGGCGGATGGGTGGGAGGTGGAATTCCCTCATAGAGGCGGGGAGGGGGAGGGGATAGGAGGTCTCCAAAGAGGAGACCTAGAAAAGGGGAAACATTGGAAATGTAAATAAAGTATCAAAAATAAATTAATTAATTAATTAATTAATTAATTAATTGGAAAAAATCAAGTTAGAAAATGATATGACCGTGATTTATCACATTGAGCAATCCCCCTCAGTTTTAAAGACATGATCTGTCATTGGACTGGAACTAACCAATTTTTCTAGACTAAGTGGACAGCTAACCCATGACTCTGCCTGTGTCTTGCTTGACCAGGGAAAGGATTGCAATTTCCTGCCACATCCCTAGGTTATAATGTGCCAGCTCTGGATCCATCAAACCCAGGTCTTCCTATCCATGTGCCATGCTTTTCTGACTGAACCATCTTTCTGGCTCCCTTGCATGCCTCTCAAAATAAACTTCCCAACCAACAGCCCCTCGGGTGCCCCTTGGCATGACAGGCACTCACCCAGCTGGGGTTTAGGCTTTAGTCTGCTGGCCTGTAGGAGAAGAAACAGGTTCAGTATGTCAGCCATGCTGAATCTCCATCCTGCCTCTCAGCTGTTCTCTGTGTTCAGACAACATGAGAGGCCCAGGGCAGTAAATAGGTCTGCTGCAGCCAGTCGTGGTCAGGTCTGAGGATCACCAGGACCTGAGGCCAGTAGTCAGCTGTTATGCTCAACACAGTAAATCATAGGAAAGCTCTACTGGTTCACTGACTCATGTCTTGTCTATATCATCCTTCCCTTCTTCCTCCCGTTTTGACCTCTTGACCCTTTCCTGCCTTCTCTGCTCTGCACTCACCAGGTCTCCCTTTTGCCTCCCTGAGAACCGCCTCTCTAGCTCTCCCTCTCAGTGTAGGCTGCTGCTGTCCTTCAGATTCCACCTCATGGTTTGAATCCCAGTCAGACTTCTGCTGTTTCTCATGCTGCTGCTCTCCCTCCTCTCAGTTGCTTCTAACTCTATTGGAGGCCTGGGCCTACCTGAAAACCAAAGGCTACATTTTCACGTCTTCATTCTTGACGTTCCATTACCCGTCTCTACCTACTCATCTCCGCCCTTGTCCTGTATCTTCTTGTCATCCCAGCTTTAAATCTGCTCTGAACCCCATCTACACTGGGCATTTATGTTGTGTATACAAGGTCTCATGGAGCCCTTGTTAGCTGTCAGCTTGCTATCTAACTCCCGATGTTCCTCCCTGCCCTTCCCAGTGCTGGGACTCAGCTGTCCCTCACTGTGCCCCCATTTTATTTCTTAGAATACTTATGAGTGTTAGAAGACAAATCATTTATCTTTACAAACTGCAATTTGGAATTGAATAGAGATTTCATTGAATTTTTAGGTTGGGGGTTAAGGACTTACTGTATAAAATTTTCTATTCTGTGAATATCTTTACAGTTTTTACTATTTCCTCAATTTTTAAATTTGGGCCATATGTATGTATATGTATATATCTGGATGTATGCACACATGTGAATGATACAGTTTTTGAGACTGCTCTGTCTTTGGCTTTCCCCTACCCACTGGATAATGCTGGCAGCACAGTGACACCAGGGATCCTAGTGAGTCAGCCTGTCCAAGTATCTGACTGTCCCGACCCGCAGGACCTAGTTATTCGCGGGATCGAGGAGAATCCAAACCTGAAGGGGAAATGGGCAAGAGAAAGGAGCGAGACCAAGCAAAGGGCTGTCAAGGTCTGGTTTATTCTTAGAAAGCTGCTGCTTATAAAGAGTAAAAAGAAAGAGAATTGGGATCAGGAGGGAAGGGGAAGGAATAAATCAATGACCGGCTTAAACAGTGGGTGACATTTGCTAATGGAAACTTTTATGGTTGGTCTTATCTTGAACATCCTGTGGTTAACCTTATCTCGGGATTCCCAGGCTACCTGCGTAAACATTATCTTGGAGCAAAAAGTCAGGCTCCCACACACTGAGTGAGACCAGAGACCAAACTTTGTGCTCTAATGGCTCCCAACATCTGACAACTCTTTATGTGCTTCCTGAGAATGAAACTCAGGTCCCAGTGTTTATGGAGCAAACATTTCAACTGAGCCTCCTCACTGGCTGTTTGTAACTTTGCTCTGTAGTGTTATGGTTTTAGTGTACAAATCTTTTAGTTCTGTCAGTTTTTAGGTTCTTCTTATACATAGTCTTTTCATCTATGGGTCTATTACACACCATGTTCTTAATTTCCATTTTGATTTTGATCACATATGCCCAACTCAAACAGGTATCTCTTTTCGTAGATGTCACTTCCTGCGACATGTTGTCCCTGAATGCTGGTCTACCTCAGACCTTCTTTAGCAGCCACCGATCTTTACAAATGAGCAGCCAGCCCCTGAGGCTCCTGCGTGCCTCCTTGAATTCCTTAGGAGCAGGCTCTGTGTTCATCTGCATTTGCTCCTCTAATTTCCAGCTGGTCTGGAAGGACAGCAGGCTCCAGGGATGCAGTCCTTGTGGAGTTCAGGAACGTTTCTCTCCTTGTGTTCTTTTTTTTTCTGTCCGGCAACACACTTTGGGGTTCACTGTCGTGAATGTCACAGGCAATTTCTTGTTAACAAAATGAAATTTTTCTAAGTGAATTGGCTTAAGTTTAAGTAGAGTTAAGGACTTATCTACAAGAATATGGTCCTTGAGTGTGCAGAGGAATGCAGTAATTGCATGTCTTTTTTATTTTAATTTTTTGATACTTTATTTACAATTCAAATGTTTTCCCCTTTCCAGGTCTCCACTTTGGAAACCCCTTATCCCCTCCACCCTCCCCCTGCCTCTATGAAGGTATTCACCCACCCACCCACTCCCCGTCTTCCCACCTTGGCATTCCCCTATACTGGAGCCTCTAACACCCTCAAGCCCAAGGGCCTCTCCTCCCCCTGATGGCTAACAAGACCCTCCTCTGCCACATATGTGGCCAGCACCATGGGTCCCTCCATGTGTATTCTTTGGTTGGTGGTCCAGCCTCCAGGAGCACCAGGGGGTCAGGCCAGTTGACACTGTTGCTCCCTCCATGGGGCTGTAAACTCCCTCAGCTCCTTCAGTCCCTTCTCCAGCTCCTCCATCTGGGACCCCATGCTCAGTCCAATGGTTACTGTGAAGTGAAACTCGGGTATTCCGAACTTTTGGGCTAATATCCACTTATCAGTGAGTACATACCATGTTCGTTCTTTTGTGACTGAAGTACCTTGCTCAGGATGATATTTTCAAGTTCCATTCATTTGCCTGCAAATGTCATTGTTTTTAATAGCTGAGTAGTATTCCATTGTGTCAATGTACCACATTTTCTGTATCCATTCCTCTGCTAAGGGACATCTGGGTTGTTTCCAGCTTCTGGCTATTATAAATATGGCTGCTATGAACATAGTGGAGCATGTGTCTTTATTACATGTTGAAGCATCTTCTGGACATATGCCCAGGAGTGGAATAGTGGGTTCTCAGATAGTACTATGTCCATTTTTCTGAGGGTTCACCAAACTGATTTCCAGAGTGGTTGTACCAGCTTGCAATCTCACCAGCAATGGAGGACCTTGTGTTCTTTTCACTGTTCCCTGCACAAGTCTGCCCTTCTCCATCTCTCACAGCTGAGAACACTCCCAGTGGGAAGCTTGGGTGAGACCTGCCCTGGATCCACCTCAGGAAGATCATGAATCTGTAGTCTGGGATTATAACCACAGCCTTGACTAAGACCATCATAACCATGGCTCTCGGGTTCATTAGTAAAGGATTCCTCTGGCCTCCTGTGTCCTCCAGGCCAGCTGTGGTGACTGCAGAGGTGATGATGGAGGGACTCTTCATGGTGGTGTTGAGTGCTGTGGAGAGAAGAGAAGCGAGCAGAACCTCCCTGGATGAGGGAGGGATGGGTGAGTGTCACATCTTGTCTTTTTTGTGGGATGTGGGATGGGGAACAGCTGTCACACAGAGAGTGGATCAAATGCTTAAGGCTAAGTCTCTAGGAGAGCAAGCTCAAATGCATTTTCTCCAAATGTCTTGGTATATGCCTTCAGATTATCATTTGGTCACAGACAAGTAAGTCATAGAAATACAGATATTTTTGTCATATATGTATGTAACATGCAGAGATGTTTCAGTCCGTAGAGTGTTTGCTGCTCAGACCTTAGAAAAGGAGACTGATGCCGGGCAGTGGTGGCGCACGCCTTTAATCCCAGCACTTGGGAGGCAGAGGCAGGCGGATTTCTGAGTTCGAGGCCAGCCTGGTCTACAGAGTGAGTTCCAGGACAGCCAGGGCTATACAGAGAAACCCTGTCTCAAAAAACCAAAAAAAAAAAAAAAAAAAAAAAAAGAAAGAAAAGGAGACTGATCCCTAGTATTCATATGAAGAACCCAGATGAAATGAATGAGCATGGCCTTTAATCTTAGATTTAGAGGCAGAGACAGGCATATCTCTGTGAGTTCAATGCCAGCCAGCGGTATATATTAAGTTCCACACTTAACAGGGCTGAGTGATTCTAATCCAAGTTTTGAGAAGGTGAAGGCAGTAGATTGCTAGTGCTCACTAGTCATACAACCTAGTGTCCTTGGCACACCAGAAGCCAGTGAGATACCCTGACTCAAAAACTAAGATGCTGGGAGCTGGAAAGATGGCTCAGCAGTTAAGAGCACTGACTGCTCTCCCAGAGGTCCTGAGTTCAATTCCCAGCAACCATATGGTGGCTCACAACCATCTGTAATAGGGTCCGTTGCCCTCTTCTGGTGTGTCTGTGTGTACTTATATACATAAAATAAAGAAATAAATCTGTTTATTTAAAAATAAAACTAAGATGCTGAGACTTGAGAGTATTCTTTCACCTCCTCCAAGATGGGAAACAAATGAACACACATATACACAGACACGCCCTCAAACAAAGTTGTACTGACACACCCACATGTGCACACACACTAAATACATAAAATGTTACAGCATAGAGAATATAATTTTATCTGTAAGAATACAACTCAGTGCAGGGCAAAATACAAATACTTGCTCTACAAATATCAATACAATTAACTTCCAGAACCTTTATTAACTGGAAACTCTAGAATCATGAAACATTTTGTTCTCTTTTCTGAGCCCTGGCAGCTGCTGTTTGTCATTACATCAAGTCAAAATGGCAGGTATAGACTGCACACAAAAATACCCTGAGGGAATCCTCTCACAGGTTGACTTACTACAGTCAAGATCCATTGCTGGGCATGGTGGCACATGCCTCTAATCTCGGCACTTGGGTTGCAGAGGCAGGCAAATTTCTGTGATTCAAGGCCAGCCTGGTCCACATAGTGGGTTCCAGGACAACCAGGGCTATAGTGAGACCCTGTCCCCTAAAAAGAACTAAGAAGACCACAGAGCAATGTGATGATCAACAAGGAAGTATATAGAGTCCCCCAGGTCCTATAGAGCCATGTGATGGGAGGGTGCAGTAATGGCCACACAGTAACAAGGCCGGTTCTCCAGGTCTCACGTGTGTGAGGCTCCAGTTACTTATGCATTAGAGAAGCTGCAGGAATCAGAAGACAGGGCAGCCACATTGAGAAAATGGGGACATTATTACTGAAGAGTCTTGTGTGGGAGAGGTGAGAGCACTGAAGGAGAGTCCCTCCAGGAAGTGAGACCAGTAGAGCCCTAAGACTTGAGAGGAGACTCTGTGGAGGGATCCTGAGGTGCTTTTGAGTAAAGAGAGAATCAGGATAAAGTGACACACATCCCCCAGGGCCTTCTCATTTGGAGGGCTGAGAGTGTGCATTACCTCCCCATCTCCTTGTCATAGAGCAACTGCCTTTAACATTCTGGCTTCTTCTTTCTTATTTTGCAGTAGATCCTGCCTTGTGGTCACTGACAAGATGGCTGTATCTTGAGCCCAGCCCCCATTTTTGTTAGCGATTTATGGCTTTGTCATGCCCTCCTCTCCTCTCTTCCACTTTGACCTCCTCTCTGCCCAGACCTTTATAGATAGATGATAGATGATAGATAATAGATAGATAGATAGATAGATAGACAGATAGATAGAGATAGACCTTACTGTCTCCCTCTCTCTCCCTCCTTAACTCTACCTTTCTTCCCCTCTCTCTTATCCTATCTTGCTGATTCTCTGTGTGGCTCAGACTCACTTTTTATGTATATGAGTACACCATTGCTCTCTTCAGACATACCAGAAGAGGGCATCAGATCGCATTACAGATGGTTGTGAGCCACCATGTGGTTGCTGGGAATTGAACTCAGGACCTCTGGAAGAGCAGCCGGTGTTCTTAACCGCTGAGCCATCTCTCCAGCCCCCTCAGGCTCACTTTTAAACCAAGGAAGAGGCTGTCTGAATATCACAAAAAAGCTGACACATGTCTTTGACAAGATAAGCCCCATGCTCAGCAAAAAGATGCTGATGAAGCTGGTCCCAGAGTAGAAGTCTAGAACTGGGTCCCTTATTCTGCTCTTTTCCCTATTCCTGTTCTTCAGTAACCCCTCATAGTCCTCAGGCTGAACCAAGGCCTGGTGGACACTCAGTGTCCTAGCCTACTTCCTGCTGTCCAGTTCACAATGTCCCTAGGCTTCCTAGGTGACACATCTCCCTCACCTAGACAGTGATTCTATAGCTTATCCTGTTTCTGTAAGAGCCTTTCTGCCCTCCCACCTGCAGAGCAAGCCCTGGCTCAGGCGTGCAGCATCAAATGTCAGGTCTGAGGGGACTCTAGTTTAACTAAGTCCTTGTAGGCTTTGCGTCATCATGGAAGCCTCAGAATGCCTGCAAGATATCATTCAACCTTACCTCAAGTCCAGGGCTGGAGATGACTCCCCTAACTATGGCCATTCCAGAACCTTCCTTGGACTAAGTGGACAAAGAAGGCTCAGAGCAGCCATGCATCACTTACAACATATTACTTGAGACATTTCTGAGAGAGGACACAACTAGACTGTAACTAGGGTGGGGACCTGAGAGGTGGGGAGTAGAGACTGGTGGTCTCAGGGGTGGTTCTATAAGTGAGTCAGCCTACCCTTCCCATGATGAGGTGCCACTACCTTGCTGGTGGGCAAGAAGATATAATTATATCAGAGGAAGTGGCATCATTCCTCCCGACATACAGAGGTAACTTCCCATTTCCTTAGCTTTCCTGGCATTGATTGCCTTGCCCACGCTTCCCTGCAGCTGGCTATGCAGCCTGCCCTCGTATATGCTGTTCAACAGTCCCCATGGTTTTCAGATTCCTTAACCCTAGCCAGGCTCTGAACTCCCATGCCGTCTCTCTTAGTTCTACATGTTCCACTGACACACTAAGTCCATTGTACTTGGAGAATCCGAAGGCACAGAATCTTTGGGATAAATTAGTTTGAATGGAAAGTTCAGTTAGAAGAGGGGTCAGATAAACCATTTCCTTTGGCAGTAGAATCTTTTGTTTTGTTAAATGGGGGTCTCAAATAGCTCAGGCTATGTAGCTAGGAGTGACCAGAAATACCCAATTTCCCCACATGCTGAGATTATAAGCATACACAACCACTCCCCAGGACTGTATCAGCTGAACTACACCTCAACCCCAAGGAGGGTCTTCAGAAGATGCCCTCCTAGTCCAGGGATAGCCATGTCTAGGTTCCATCTGGCTTTTCCCTATCATCTATGGGCTGTGAGAAGAAAGTCACCAGATTGCCAAGTCATCCCAATGCAAGCATACAGGGGTGCCATGGGCCAGATGCTGGTCCTCAGGAACCATTACAGGGCGGGCTCTTGGGGCTTCTAAATCTACTCTTGGGCTCTGACCTCACTGCTGCTACTGTCTGTCTCCTTAAACCCAAGAATCATACTTTTCTTTTCCTTTCAGTGCCCTGAACTGAGTTGAATCTCCAAAAGGATCGCCTGGGGTGTGGATTCTCTCAGGGACATTGGATACTCAGCTTCCTTAACTGCTAATGATGTTTCCCCAACACATAAGATAAAGCCTACAGACAAGCTACTGTTATGGAGGAGGAAGGACTTTTTGGAACACAAAGGCCCAGGGTTTTGATGATCAAAGACAGGGAAGGCTAAAGGAATAGCACCTGCTCCCAGGGTGTCCCGAGACCATTCTTAGCCTTTCTGCCCACACCAGAACAGCCCTGCCCTCAAAACAGATCATTAATCCACTCACTGTTTTCTTTCACATCCTGGCTTACACAGTCTTTTCTACCTGGAGAATCACAGGAGCATCTACCCCTTACTCTCCCTCCTACCCCAATCCAGCACCCTTGTCTTTCTCTCCACAAGACTCAAAGTAGTGGTTTGGGGGGGATGGGAATCTTATGTCCTTGTTTTGCTTATAAATAAAAAGAAACCACAAAGGACTTGCTGCAAAGCCAGATGCCCTGTGTTCATTTCCAGGGACTGACTCTCTAAAGCACCATAGCATGCATAGGTACATACAGAAACTTGTGGAGCCACACAGAATAAAAATAAATATATGTGGGGACAGAGATAGCAAAGAGGTCATGAATTTGTATTGTTCTTGGAGATCCCTGAAGCATTGGCATATTTGTTTATCCTGTTTTATTGGATTCTTCTACCTCCCCCCACCCTTCCTTATTCCACCCTGATCCCTTCAAACCCTAACACTAGGTAGGAGAGAAAGAAGGTTAGAGTAGAAAGGGGATGTGGACCTCTATAGGATATTTCCTACTGATTGAGGTTATCTGGTTCCGAGGAAGTTCAATCTTCCTCGTTGATGTGTTTTGTAATGCACTGGTATGGTGTCATGGGAGGAGATGCCTTGGCTTGGCCAGCCCATGCTGAGGCATCCCCCTGAGGTGCCAGCAATAAGACATGTCTAGTATAAAATGAAGTTTATTTGGGGTATGGGAAAGGGCTGTGGGGAAGGGAGTAGAGGAAGAGAAAGAAGGGAAGAGGAAGAGAAAGAAAGGAATACATGGAGAAAGAGTGGGTGGAGACCAGAGGGAGAGGGAGTAAGAGAAGGAGAACCATACAGTCTTTTTATATGTGAGCCAGGCTCATATCTGGCTGTTGCTAGGTAATTGTCAGGCGGAGCCTAGAAGAAATGCTAACAGCTGTCAGAATTTCCAGCAGTAGAGCAATAGCAAATACAACAGCAGTGGGTGTTGGAACAAGCCTGGCACGGTGGGAAGAAGCCCCACATGTCTGACCCTGGGTGGAACAGGAGACATGCAAGAAGTGGCCGAGCATCTTCCCACACAGTCCAACGGGCAGATAGGGGCTGTGGGAAGCCTTTGAGGGCCCTGCCCATGGGTGGGGGAGGGGGCCATTCTCAAGGAATGCACAGCAGCAGTCTCCGTGGGTTCTCTAGCCTGGGACACTGCACTCTCTGCAGAGTGCTGCAGACAGACTAGCTAGAGCGCAGCTGGGGTTCCCATCGAGACCAGGTTTTGGCAGCTTGGGACACCAGGCTAACTGCTTAGGCTTGGGTGGGTATGGTCTGGGAGCACTGGGAAGCCCTCAGCAAGAGACTAGACTCGGCTCCTTAATTGAGGGCCAGATCCCTTGCTTCCCACGGCGGGTCCAGATGAAGAGACAGTCCATAATTCTAAGACATTTATTTTCATCGTGTGGAGTGGCATGGATGGAATTGTACCCCCACCTTTCTGGTAGAGGCAAGGCAGATATAGCAACTGGGAAGGGGCATGGCTGAGCCTCTAGATGTCTCATTAACATGGGGATGGCTTGGGGCTGTGTGGCCATGCCTCTACCTGAAGAGGGGTGGTACGTGACCATGACTGGAGCCAAAAGCCTCCCAGGAGCATTGTCATAAAGTTTTCCAGTCCCTTGTTGGATTGTTCCACTGGGTCATCCAGATTTTACACCTGTGCTCAACCGGGTGCCAGATTGCCTATCACAGATCACTGCCCCACAAGTGGGGGCAGCACCAGTGGGGAGCACCAGCTGTCACAGGTCCTCTCTGGGTTCTCCCATTCATTCTCTCTCCAGAGTCCCCACAACTAAACTATCTGCAGCTGGCAAAAATCATGCCCCCTTAGAGCACAAGACAATCATAGTTAACATCTGTGGACAGACTTAAGCAGCCCCATATGCCACACCTGGGATTAAAACACAAACATATTCATATAACCTACCTGGGTTATTTTAAAAACTAAAGCTCTTGTCAATGTGCCAAAAGTAAACAAAGCTGGAAGAAGCATATGTGTTTCAGAACAACTGCCTGAGAGGTAACTATTATGTGTAACTCAGCCAGGTCACAACCTTACATGGAAATTTGTGAAGAAATCTTAGTGGGTGGAAGAGACAGCCAATGATTAGGAGCACTGGCTGCTCTTACAAAAGACCTGGGTTTGGTTCCAGGAATCACACCAAAGCTCATAACCACCTGTAGCTCCTGTTCCAGGGGATCCAATGCCCTTTTCTAACTTCTGTGGGCATAGTGAAGAGGTCAACTCAGAGCCATTGGAACCCCTATGGAAGGGACCCTTCTTGGCGCTGCTAGCCACTCCCACAGCCCTCAAGGTGGATGGTATTTTGGCCTGGGTGCATGCTTCCCATGTGAAACCTGTAGATGTCCCGCTCCGCAGAGACCCCAGCTGGATGGTACAGAAAATGGACAATCTGCTCATGCTCAAGATCACTTGACCTTGATCATGACTGCCTGGTGGTACTTTTGGATTCTGGTTCCTTTCCCCCATCCTATGTGCCCGTTCACCAAACCTGTTACAGCACTCACTGTCTCCCTTCTGTTGGGGTTGGGGGTGGCTGGGGTAGCCATGGGGACCTCCACTTTGACCTTACAAGGGAAAAATTATGACAGTCTGAGGGCATCCATTGATTTAGACACAGAGATAATAGAAACTTCTGCCCAGTCTGCGAAGAACTAGCTGTCCCATCCTGCCCAGGGGGCCCTCCCGGGAGGGACTATCAACCAGGGTCCGAAGTGCCCTGCCTGCAGAACACTCAGGTGCTAAGGGGGGATCTGCGGATAATGGAAAGAAAGACAGGAGATCAGGAATGCCTGGGAGCAAGTCGAAATGTCCAATCAAGCTCCAAAAAATGGCTTTATTGCTACATTTATATAGACATTTCAAGGTGGGAAGGGCAGGAGTAAGAAAGTTACTAGAGATCACTACAGGGCAGGAAGAGATGGGGGGGGGGGAGTTTCTCAGGGCCGCTTAATGGCAGCCAAGTATCACACGTAGTAAATCAGCATAACAAACCTCAAGACAGCAGGGATGTCTCAAGGTTTCTCTGGAGCCACAGGCTACTACAAACAAACCATCTATTCACCTCCAAGGACATCTGCAGAGGGGAGTAATCAAAGGAATGTCTGCTAAGGCCTGGGACCCTCTGGCTAGCTGGGAAGCGCAAGGCCTTAGATTCAAACAAGGCCATTTGGTCTCTGGCATCTCCTCCCTTTTCATTTGCTTTATAGCTGAATAGTCAGGAACCTGTTAAAAACAGGGGGGCCTTAATTGGGGGGTGAGTAGAGGCTCGATCCTCATTATTATTATGATACCCTTTGCACGAGGAAAGGAGAGAAGCCCACCCATTGGGCAGGGCTTCATTGGTATCGACCTTTCTGCAATCGAACATGCTCCTCAAGGAACCCAAGCCAGCGCACAGCGTCTTTTCCTTTGCAATGCCTAGCTCTGCACCCCCACAGATGCCCACGCTAACCCGAAGGCCAGCATGCATAAATCTGGGTTTTATGCAGCTCCTAAAGGAGAATCATTGGCTTCAGGCACCATAATCCCATGATCGAGCAGATCAAGGCAGTGATAATGAACCTGTAAAGGTCGGGATGTCACGGAGTCAATCTGCTGCTTGATGAATCTTATAATTTTGTTAAAAATGAAAGGTCCCAGGCTGACCAGACGTAAAAGGCTAATTATCGGTCTATCTAGAGGCATGAGAAAGGAAAACATAGATGACTGCCACCAAGAATCAGCATCAGATGAAAATTTCTGTTCCTTAAGGGAAAAGCTGATTTCATGAAGTTTTTTATCTCAGTAATAACCCACTATCCTTTTGCCTCTGTTTTAGATCTGACTCACTTTTTCCAGTACTTGTAAGCCTTTTCTAGATTATCAAGGTCCTGTAAAACTCACAGGCAATAAAACAAAAGCTAGTTGATAGACCATCAGACATGTCAGACTTCAACACTCTAACATAGTTGAAAAAGGTATATAATCAATACAACTTACATTAAATTCTGCAGAGGAAACAACATTTTAACATGACTAATTAATAAAAAATTGGGAGCCTTAACATGTGCACTAACACTTGTTCTGAGGAACCCGAGACTGGGCAGGGGTCTCCCCTCGCAGGGGTCCCACATTTGGTGCATTGGCCGGGAAACTGCAGCCGCCCAGGAACCCACCAAGCCCCTCGTGGAGGTGAGCTGTGTTGTGTCTGCTTCTGTTCTGCTTTGTGTACTTCTGTGTCTGGAAAGCGCGTGATTTTGGTTTCTGTTCCAAAGCGGAACAGTCTGGAAACTGAGAGACGTCTCAGTGGACACCTTGGGTGACCAGGTGTCCGTCGGGGGGCAGGTTTGCCCATCGGGGGGCAGGTTTGCCCATCGGGAGGGTCAGGACACTGGATGACCGGTGGACTGCCCGTCTGGAGGCCGGATCAGACTCTGTTACCCTGTTACAGGTGAGAGAGTTCTGATCCGCACGGCCGTCTGATTCGCTGATTCGGCTTTGGCCACGCTCTAGGAGCGGGCGTGTGGCTGCTGTTTTATTGATCTGTGCCACTGTCGGTGTTGTGTGTCTACTTGAAATTATTATGGGACATTCTTCTTCAACCCCTCTCGGCCTGACCTTGGACCATTGGTCTGATGTGAGGACTCGGGCTCATAATTTGTCAATAGAAGTTAAAAAGGGACCTTGGCAAACTTTTTGTTCTTCAGAATGGCCAGCTTTTGATGTAGGATGGCCCCCTGAGGGCACCTTTCAAAGAGAGATTATCAAAGCAGTGAAGGCTATTGTCTTCCAGGAAGGAGGAGGGTCCCACCCGGATCAGGGTCCCTACATCCTTACTTGGGAGAGTCTGTCTTATAATCCACCACCCTGGCTAAAGCCATGGGTCGGACAGAAGTCCTCCCCCGGACCGGGACCCCGAAAACCGGCCCTAGTAGCAACTGTGAAAGAGGACAAAGAGAAGTCTCCGACGGCTTCTAAAATTTATCCTG
>JAPYYD010003877.1:0-13679 GCA_028551405.1 Uromys caudimaculatus | reverse complement strand
TGAGAGAATTTTATTGAGTATTTTTGCATCGATATTCATAAGGGAAATTGGTCTGAAGTTTTCTTTCTTTGTTGGGTCTTTGTGAGGTTTTGGTATCAGTGTGATTGTGGCCTCATAGAAGGAATTGAGTAGTGTTCCTTCTGTTTCTATTTTGTGCAGACATGTTTTTATTAGTTATTTTATTTATTTACATTTCAAATGTTATCCCCCTTCCTGGTTTCCCCTCCACAAGTCCCCATCCCATCTGTCTTCCCCCTGCTTCTGTGAGGGTGCTCACTCACCCACCTTACTGCCCTAGCATTCCCCTACACTGAGGCATCTAGCCTTCACAGGACCAAGGGCCTCTCCTCTCATTGATGCCAGATAAGGTCATCCTCTGCTACATATTCAGCTGGAGCCCTAGGTCCCTCTTTGGTTGGTGGTTTAGTCCCTGGGAGCTCTGGGGGGGGGGGTTAGAATGGTTGTTTGATATTGTTATTCTTTCTTTTTCTATGGGGTTGCAAACCCCTTCAGCTCCTTCAGTCCTTCTCCTAACTCCTCCATTGGAATCCCTGAGCTCAGTTTGATGGTTGACTGCAAGCATCTGCATCTGTATTGGTCAGGCTCTGGCAGAGCCTCTCAGGAGACAGCCATATCAGGCTCCTGTCAGCAAGCACTACTTGGCATCAGCAATAGTGTCCGGGTTTGGTGGAAGCATATGGGATGGATCCCCAGGTGGGGATAAATGAAATTGAATTGAAGACCCAGATATAAGTCCACACACCTATGGACACATGATTTTTGAGAAACAGGCCCAAAGTACACACTGTGGAAAAAAGACACCTTCAACAAATGGAGCTGGTCATGTGGACGGCTGTATGTAGATAAATCCAATTTGATCCATGTTTGTCACCCTGCACAAAAAGCAAATCCAAGTGGATCAAAGCCATCAACATCATCATCATCATCAACATCATTATCATCATCATCATCATCATCAACAACAACAAAACAACAACAACAACAAAAACCCAGATACACTGAATCTGATTGAAAAGAAAGTGGGGAATAGCCTTGAACTAATTGGCAAAGGAAAGGGGGTTTTATTGTTTTTTTTTTTTTTTTTTAACAGAACACCATTAGCACAGGCACTAAGATCAACAATTAATAAATGGCACCTCATGACATTGAGAAGCCTCACATGGCAGAGAACACTTATTCAGACAGAGGCAGCCAACAGAATGGGGTAAAATGTTTACCAATCACACATCTGGCAGAGGGTTGATATCAAAAATACGTAAAGAACTCAAGAAACTAAACATCAAAGAAGCAAATAACCTAATAAAAATGGGATACACATCTAAACCGAGAATTCACCAAGGAGGGAATTCAAATGGCTGAGAAACACTTAAGCAATCTTCAACATCCTTAGCTATCAGGGAAATGCAAATCAGAAGTACTTTGAGATTTCATCTTACACCTGTGACAATGGCTAAGATTAACAAAGCAAGTGACAGCTCATGCAGGCGAGGGTGTGGAGTAAGAGGCACACTACTCCATTGCTGGTGGAACCCTGTCCAGGCCTTATTAAGTCAATGCAGTGGTTCTTAGGCAAGATGGAAATCAATCTATACCAAGACCCAACTCTGCGACTCTAGGGCATATACCTAAAGATGAGTCATTCGGCCGCAGACACACTTACTTGCTCCATCAGGTTCACTGCGGCTCTACTCATAATAGCATGAAATTTAGAATCAACCCAGATGCCCCTGAACAGACGGATGAATAGAGAAAATTGCTACATTTGCACAGTGGAATATTATTCAGCTATAATAATGGATGACACCATGAAACTTGCAGGCAACTAGGTGGAACTAAATAAATCTTCCTGAGTGAAGTATCCAACCCAGATCCAGAATGCCAGGTATTATATGTATTTGCTTATATGAAGAAATTAGCTGTATGGTCAATGAGAAGCAAACCATGATCCATAGAACCACAGAGACAGGAATAGAGCAAGAGACTAGAGGGAATGGAGTGGTCTTGTCAGGAAAGGGCAATGTATAGTTAATTATGGACGGAAGCAGAGAAGAGGTTGGGGTTAAAGTGATGAGGGTAAGCAGAGGTATTGAAGGACAGAACACGGGGAGAGACAGACGAATCTAAAGGGTATTTTAAGGGTAGTACAGAAACTTAAAACAGTAAGTACATTCTAAAATATGTACATACAGGATGGTGATCCAAATGAAATTGCCAAATAATGGGGGAGACAGAGTATCAGTCAGCATCTTTTGTCACCAAATGAAGCTTCAGGTATCAAGATTAAATTATATCTAATTCAGTTGTAGTTGGGTTGTTAGCCCAAAAAAGTCCCATGGGAATCCCCAAACAAGCCAGGCTATTTCTAAGACCGTGGGTTGCTCTCCACAAACTGACAGCAAGGTCTCACTGCTGAAGACAACACCTAAACAAGTCACTGAACACAGAGAGGTCCAGCTGCCCCCCACATAGTGCCCTCACCCCAACATTCTAGCATCTTTGGTACAAAATGGTAATCTTGCACGGTACCAAAAGAGCCACACAACACCAGACCATTCACAAACTCTGTGATCTACAATGATATCCTTCTTGCCAGTTATGCTAGGGCACAGATGGCACCTACCTGTAGAAGTGCCCAATCAATATATAGTTTGACTTAAGTTCCAATCCATGAGATGGAAACCATATTCAACACTGATTGGTGCCCAAGAACCAGAGACTAGACATCCCAAGGACCTAGGGTAAAACAAAAATATTCCTGGTCTAAAGAGAAAAAGGAGAGATTAAATGAGTCCTAATGATATTCTGCTGTGCTCACAGACCAACGCCTAGCTCAGCTCTCATCAGGGGAACAACCTTCTGTTGCAGATGGGAAAAACAGAGAGAGACACCCAAACAGACATTACACAGACCGTGAGAGACCTTGGGACACTCAGCCCTAAATAGGATACGTTCTTCATATCCCTCCCCTCAGCGACCAGGGAACCCTGCAGAAAAGGAGGCAGAAAGACTGTAAGACTCAAGGGGAAATAGAACACCAAGAAAACAAGGCCCTCTAAATCAACATGAGCAAAGCACTCAGGACTGCAGAGACCAGGGCAGCCTGCACAGGTCTGCACGAGGTTTTCCAGTATATATTATGGCTTAGTGATTTTACTTGATTCCTGAGGGTGTGGTTGAGTTTTGCTCTAATTCTACTGCCTTCTCTGGTGTTTTTCTCTATTATTGGTTTGTCCAGTCCAAGTTTGACATGATAGTTTTTGTCTTATCTTGTTCTATTTTTCTATATTTCACTATTATCTCTTAGAAGTCTGTTCTCTTCTAATGAGAGATGGAAAGGGCATGGATCTGGATGGAGACGAGGTGAGGAGGAACTGGGAGGAGTAGAAGGAGAAGAAGTGGTAATCAGGATATTTTATGTGAGAAAAAATGTATTTTCCATAAAAAAGGGTATTTCAAGAAGAAGAAGAAGAAATAAAGTTAAAGAAGAAGAAAAGAAGAGTTAAAAGGTTGAAAATAGCTCCTCAAAGAACAAAAACTTTATGGGAGGAGGAAAATAAATCCACAGGTCAGATGCAAATGGACCCGGTTACTATATTCTCAGACAATCAGTGTTGGCAAAGACATGGAGTCGCCGGCTTCCTCACACATAGCTGGAACAAATTCGAAATGGTGTAATTATTCTGAAAGACAAATTGGCACTTTCTTCAAAAGTTAGACACACTGTGCTTGGATTCAGCAAATCTACTTTCACGTTTCTAGCCCAAGGATATGAAAGTATGTCACAGAAACCCGTGCTTGAAATGTTCATAACAGCTTGATTAAAAGATTAAAAAATAAAACTCAGGCCAGCCAGTGGGTTGGCCCTAACAAAGACACTCAAGTGCCTGGGGTGCCCGGGGGGAGGGGGGGGCCTGGAAGAAAGACTCCCGAGCCTTCATGTCAGCCACACCTGCCAGGGTAGGCCGCTAGAGAGACCCTCAAGCCACTGTCCAGGTCTTTCAGACCTGGGGCAGCTGGAAGAAAGACACTCAAGTGCTCTTCCTCCTCCTCCTCTTCCTCCTCTTCCTCCTTTGTCTTCTACCTCTTCTCCTCTTCCTCTTTTTTTCATTTATTTATTTGTTTATTTATTCACCTTAAATCCCAGCATCCACCCTCTCCTCCCAGTGCCCTCCTTACACAGCCCCTCCTTCAATCCCCTTCCCTATCTCCTCTGTGAAGGGGGACGCCCTCCCTGGGTATGACTCTACTCTGGCACATCAAGTCATTGAAGGAGTAGGTGCATTCTCTCCCACTGAGGCCAGACAAGATCTTCCAGTTAGGGGAACAGGATCCAGAAGCAGTTAACTGGTTCACAGATAGCTCCCGCCCTAGTTGTTGGGGGACCCACATGATGATTAACTACACATCTGCAACATATGTGCAGAGAGCCTCGGCCCAGCCCATGTACACTCTTTGTCTGGGGGTTCAGTCTCTGGGAGTACCCAGGGGTAAAGGTTAGCTAATTCTGTTGGTCTTCCTGTAAAGTCCCTGTCCTCTTCAGATCCATTGGGCCTTTCCCCAACTCTTCTGCAAGACTCCCCAAGCTCCATCTAATATTTGGCTGTGGGTCTCTGTATCTGTTTCCGTTGCCTGTGTGATAAACCTCTCAGAGGACAGCTTTTCTAGACTGTCAGCATAACACAGTATCATTAATAGTGTCAGGAATTGGTTCTTGCCCATAGTCTGGGTCTTTAAGGGCCAATCATTGGTTGGATATTCAGCTCCATCTTTGACCCTGCACATCTTGAAAGCAGGAAACACTTTGGAAGGTTTTGTGGGTGGGTCGCTGTCCTTATCCCTCCACTGGGAGTCTTGCCTGGCAACAGGAAGTGGCCACTTCAGAGGCCATATCCCCCACTGCTAGGAGTCTCAGCTAGAGTCATTCCCATAAACTCCCTGAGGCCTCCCCCGTTCCAGCTCTCTGGCATGTCCTAGAGATTCTCCACCACCACTGAATTCCATTCTTTCTCCCCTGCTCTCCCTCCACCTGATCACCCCTCAGCCCAGTTCCCCTCCCCCTTCCCTCTCCCACCCAGTCCTCTCCATCCATCTATCTCAAAATCTGCTTTATTTCCCCTTCTGAGAAAGATCCAAGCATCTCTTTGGGCCATCCTTGTTATTTTGGTTTCTCTGGTTCTGTGGATTATAGCATGGTTATCCTATACTTTATGGCTAATATCCACTTATAAATGAGTACAGACCATGCAAGTCCTTTTAGATTTGAGTTACCTCACTTGGGATGATATTTTCTGGTTTCATCTATTTGTCTGCAAAATTCATGATGTCCTTGATTTTAATAGCTGAGTAGTATTCCATTGTGTAAATAAACCACATTTTCTTTGTCCATTCTTCAGCTGAGGGACATCTGGGTTCCTTCTTGTTTCCAGCAATTACAAATAAAGCTGACTGAACATACTTGAGCAAGTGTCCTTGTGGGATGGTGGAGCATCTTTTGTGTATACCCAAGAAGAGTATAGCTGCATCTTGAAGTAGCATTATCCCAATTTTCTGAGAAAACCCCAAATTGGTTTCCAGACCACAACTAAATTTTCAAGTTTTGCTTGGAGCTTGCTCTATATACTCAAGGCTGGGGGAAGGGCACACTCTTCTTTCTGGAGACACAGTTTCCATATCGACCAGGAGGGCCGTTGAAAGTCTCCCTCGGTGGGTAGACCCTCACTCAAGCCTCGGAATAGTACGACCCCCCAAGAACTCATGAGAGACCAATCTTGCTGCAATCACATGAGGTGTATTTGGGACCAGTGCACTGGGGCCGAGCTCATAACCCACGCAGGGGCAGAGGAGCTCAACCCCGAGCAACTGAAGTCAGAGGTATTTAAAGGGAAAAAACACAAAGCAAGGGGGGTGAAGTAAGGGGTTGAGGAAGTAAGGGGCTGAGATGAAAAACATGTGTCATGGAAAAATACAGAATGTCTTAAGACAATCATAAGGTAGTTATAAGGCAGTTACAAAAACATTCTCGCAATTATTCTAAATTAATCATAAGATGGTTAAGCCATAGTGTAATGGTGAAACCTGTTTTTACAGTTAGCCAGTTCCTGGAACAGGGTATCTTGGCCCAGTGGCCAGGCCAGGGTCATTCACTTCTTTGAACTATAGTGTGGTCAGGTGGGGCTTGGGCAGGCACAGAGTTTTCATTCCTATTTTTATTTCAGGCTCTAAACTGTCTAGGGGTTGCTAAGGGGACAAATGACGGTTGGGGTCTTTCACCATGAACACATAATCTCACTGTCTTGCCTTCCTGAGTGGTTGGATTATAGAATTATGGGGCCACCCATCCCAGATTGGGCTTTAATAAGCTGTATGGATATTTTCACACATGATGTCATGTGATCACATGTATTAAAAATTTGAATTTACAACTTAGAGACTAGGATTATAGAAGTGGCATACAGCTTCCCCTATATTTACAAATCCTTGGGCACCATAAAAAATAAAATAAAGCCAGATCAGATAATATAGGTTTTCAATCCTAACTACTCAGACAGTTAATACCTCCTTTTCATTTCCAGCCTCCCTTTCAGGTAGACCCAGTTCATCCTTGGCTGCTGGACAGCTACAGGTGGTGCCAGAACGAGGGGCCTGAAAATAGGGGGACTGACTGAGAAACGCTGTCTTGGGTGGAGCTCCACAGAAAATGGAAGAAAAGTAAGAGTATCCTGCACGGGTGGTAAGCAACAAACAGCATTCATGCTAGCTCTAGGTATAAATTTTATTTTTTGGAGGCTGTCGTTGCTGGAGGTACATTTGAAAGAATACAGGCTAGGCTGAACGGGTGTTGACCCAACCTAGGGGTGACATCGCAATTGGGACTGGGGAATTCTAAACAGGCCTTTGTCCACAGCCAAGAGTTGCATCAGGTGAGAAAAGCAGGGTTCAAAAAAACAGATGTTAGAAAAATTATCCATGGTTCCCAGAAATAGGAATGGTAAATATACAAATGGCATGAGAAATAGAGAGAATGAGAGAGAAAGAGAGAGAATAGGTGTCAAAACTGTTTTATGTTAAGTCTGTGCTTTTTGTTTCATTGTGTGGATGGAGGTTGTTTTGTATTTAATGTTGAAAAGAAAAATTGGTTAAAACTTTATCTGCTAGCTATCCACCCCTTGATTTAGTTTAACTTGTTTAAAAGGGTAGTCTCAATTGGCCTTTGGAGCCCTGCACCTGTACTTAGGAGTCTAGCACAGCTGGAGAAGCCGTGCCAGGAGCTGATTGTTTGCAAAAGTTACTTTTAAAGGAGCCAGCAGCTTCTCAAGTTCTATGGTAAGCTGATGGTTGTTTGTTCCTAGAAAAATTTCTGCAATTGTGTTTATTGGGTTCAGCAAGTGACAAGGTGCTCTTCTCTTGAAATTATAGCTAGAAAAAGCAAGAGAATTTTGTCTGGCCTAAATATGTAAGATGTGTATAGCCACTTCATTTTTTGTTTCTGACTGGTTTTAAAGGTATAAATATGTTCTGCATGTCTTGGTTATAGAGTATTGACTTATAAGTTATTGGGTATGATTAAAAATTTGTAACATAGGTAACAGAAAGTTAGCTTAAAACTGGTAACTCAGGGTTGGAGTCATTCTAAACAACAACACGTGGCATGAGCCAACCCAGGAAAACAGGTCTCTTAAGATACTTCTAAATTGGGATAATATTTCATGTAATTCTTATCCTAGAAACTAGACTTATAAAGGACAGGATTTAAAACAATGTCTCTTTGAGGTATTGAAGCTGCACTGTCACGCATTCAGAAATAAGAACTGGCAGCCAAACTTTGTAATGTGAAAGTAATTCTCTTGGTATTGATTTTAAAGAGAATGGATTGTTTAAAACTGAGTTTTGTTTTCCAAAGTTATGATTGTGCTCTGGTGTTGCAAAAGGCACTTAAAAATTATAGTTAAACTGCCAGTGTTCCATTGGCTGCAGTTTGCAGTTCAATCACAGGCCTCAGGAAATAGACTCAGATTAAGAAACATTTACATTTGAGTTAAGGCAAAGCTCAGAGCAGCCTCAGTAGAGGCTTGTGTGACATTCCTTTTGTTTTGACTAGCCCCTAGAAAGGTGCTTGCTCTTCCCTCGGGAAGGAGGGGTCAGCCTCAGACCCCAAGGCACTCAGAGCCGGCGGCTTAGGCAGGTGTTATAGATAATGATTATGAGGGAGAAATTAAAGTGAAGGCTGCTTCCCCCACAGCATTAACAAAAGAATTGCTCAACTTGTTTTAGTTCCCTTAAGAGTAAGAGAGGACAAGATGGCTTTGGTGCCTCTGATTTGTACTGAGTTCAATCTATTACTAATAAGAGACCTAACCTTAAATTATTAATTGAAGAAAAAGGCTTTGAAGGATTAATAGACATTAGAGCTGATGTACTCACTCATCTGCAAGGGATTGGTTATTCCATTAATCCCAAATAAAGTTTAAACTTGAAGATTTATGAAAGGTTAAGGAGTCTATGGAACTTATGAAGGCATTAGAACCTGGCTTGCCTACTCTAGCTGCCATTCCAGGAAATGCATATAGAATTATAATGGATTTGGAAGATTGTTTTTATATTGTCCCTTTGCATCCTGATAATTGTAAAGGGTTTGTTTTTAGTGAGTTTGTAATTTTGAAGAGCCCATGAAGCCATAATGGCTAGTAGCCTTAAATTATGTTAAAAAAAATAAATGTCACTGCTTCAATCCAAGAAGCTGGGGCTTTGAATGTTTCAGTGTATATTATTCATTATATTGAGTGTATTTTACTGCCTGATTCCTCTGAAGGGGTTTTACTACAAGCCTTTGCTCTTGTACAACAAGCTTTAAAATTTTGGAGTGGTTGTTGCTCCAGAAAAGATTCAAAGGCGGTGTCTTTTTCAGTATTTGGGGCCTCAATTATATCCTGGACAAATTGTGGCGCAGAAAATTCAAGTAAGAAAAGATAATTTACTTACTTCAAATTATTTTCAAAGGTTGTTAGGAGATGCTGGTTGGCTGAGAGCTCATCTTATGCTCACCACAGGAAAAATTAAAACTCTGTTTGATATTCTCAAGGGATATGCAAATCCTAATTCCCCTGGACAATAAACTGATGAGGGACAAATAGCTTTGCAGAAAGTAGAGGAAGCTATTAGTCAACATCAGATACATTATCAGCTGCTGGCTCTTTGTGTTATTGCTACTCATGTGCCCACAGCAGTTCTTTGGCAAAAGGGACTGTTAATATGGATTCACCTTTCTTCATCTCCAAGTAAAGTTTGAACATCCTACTATGAAGCTGTTGCTGTGTTAATACAGAATCATACTCAGATATTTCAGATAGAATCATGAAAGTACTTTGGGAAATAACCTGGTGAAATGTTTATTCCTTATTCCAACCAGCAATTAAATTGATTATTGCAAAATACTGATATTTGGCCTATTGCATGGCAAACATTTTAGGCAAAATTGATAATCATTATCCAAAAGATAAGTTGAAATAGTTTTCTTCTATGCATGCTTTTGTATTTCCTGTAAATTTAAGCATGCAGCCCATAGAGAGTGTACTTACTGTATTTACAGACTGCTCATCCAATGGGAAAGCAGCACATGTGATTGGCTCACATGTTCATTCTCTTTGAGTTTTTTTTCCCCACTTCAGCACAGATAATTGAAATATGTGTTGTAGCCACTGTTTTTGAAATATTGAAAAATTAAGCTCTTAATTGGTATGCTGACAGCCACTATATAGCTCAGGGTTTACAATTGCTTGAAATTGTTTCTTTTTTAGATATTGCTAATTCTCAAATTTTGCAATTATTTATGCAAATACAGCTTCATTTAAAAACATGTACTGTTCCTTATTTTATAGGACATTTAAGAGCTCATACTGGATTTCCTGGACAGACTCCTTAGGGCAATGCCACAGCAGATTTGTATACCAGGCAGATTATAGGCCTTACACAGGAACAATTGCCCATACAATCTTATTTTTTATATCATCCAAATAGTAATAGTTTGAGGCAACAATTTGGTATTTCTAGAAAAGTCAAATTGTAGACTTGTTCTCGATGTCCTCAGTTTCTACCTATACCACATAATGGTGTTAATCTTCGAGGACTTATATCTAATCAATTATTACAAATGGATGGGATTCATATTTCTGATTTTGGAAAACTAAAGTATGTACATGTGACTTGACATTTTTTCAGGCTTTCTAGTTGCAACTACTTTAACAAGAGAAGCAACTAAAAACATAATTAGTCATTGCCTGCATTGTTTTACTATGCTTGGTATTCCAAATCAGATTAAAATAGATAATGGAACTGGCTTTACAGTCAAGCATTTGAGATGTTTTGTAGACAATTTAATATTACCCATATTACTGGGATTTCTTATTATTCTCAAGGACAATGTATTGTAGAACTTTAAGCAATATCTTCTTAAAAAACATAAGGGGAAATTATATCCCCATACACATTATTTAAATCATGCTTTTTATTTTCAAAATTTGAATGCCAAGGAACTCTCTGCTGAGTGTCTATGACACCCTACAACTAGGCATATTTATGCCTAGGTGAAATGGAAGGATCCACTTACTGGCATATGGCATAATCTGGAACAGGTATTTAATATGGGGAAAAGGGCATGTTTGTGTTTTTTTTCCTCGGGATGCTGCAGGGGCTTGCTAGCTGCCAGAGTGATTGATGTGACATGCCGATTCTGGGACAAAGAATGATACTGACCTGTGAGCTTGCTGAGTGCCCTGACAATAGTGACAGGAAAGCTGTTTTGGACATATGTTCCTGACCCACCTTTGCTTGCCTATATCCCAGATTGGACAAGCTGCCTTGTTTCAAGTTTTTAGACCTTGTGGGACAGAGAACATGGAGACCTTGGAAAAATTAAATCAAAAGGAGAAGTTATAACGACTCTTTTCTTTCCTTTAAAATGACCAGTTATTCTGACTCAATCATATAGTGATCTAAAAATCAATCCAATATTGGAAAAAAAGGAAATGACAGTCTTCATTTGGAAAACTGGTTCTGGACATTCTCAGAGAAATATTTGGAAGTTAGTTGCAGTTCTTTATGAAGTTACATTTGCAGTGGATAAAATTGGACAGGATCTGGATTTTGAATAAATGTTAGTGCATATGTTTAAGCTCCTAATCTTTTATTCCTTCAACAGGGAGGACTATGTACAGCCCTCCGTGAAGAGTGTTACTTTGATATCGATCATTTAGGAATAGCAAAGGAATCTATGGCTAAAGTTTGAAAAGGACTAGACAAAAGGAAAAGAGAAAAGGAACAGAATCGGGGATGGTTTGAATCCTGATTCTCCATTTCCCCATGGCTTACAACTTTAATTTCTACACTGGTTAGACCATTAATTATAATTTTGTTGCTTTTAACTTCTGGACTTTGTATCTTAAACAGATTGGTTGCCTTCACACAGGATGGTTTTCAGCAAGCTCAGCTATTCACCGTGGCAGTTATTCATCAGTATGAAGAAATGCATTGAGTGCATATATCCTTCTTGGCTTTTGTCTGATTGGGAAAGAGCATGCTTTTGAAGGCTGATAGCAGGGGTCAGGTAAGGAGTGATCTTGTGTTTCTATTGGCCTAAGACACAAGGCAAACATCAAAAGCTATGTTTGTCCTCTATGACAGGTAAGAAGGAGCAATACAGACACCCACCTAAGACAGGCACTACTGCCTAGCCACTCTTTACCCTAGATGGGATTATGGAAAACAAGTAAATCTTGTGCTCCCTTCCAATTTATCTTTAATTAAAAAAAACAAAAAAGAGTGAATTGTGCCCTTCCCCCAGCCTTGAGTAGGATTAATAAACCCAGGATGGTTTTACAACCTGGCTGGAGCCAGTCTGGCCTCACTGCATTTGCAATTTCCTACAGGAGCCTTGAGGAGTTGACTGTCTGCTGAGCTTGCTAAAACAAAGGATGGGGTCTTTGTTTGGGCTTTCCCTATAAAAGCAGTGAGAAATACTAAAGTTCGAGCCTTGATCAGAAACTTTTGTCTTGGCTTCATTCTTCTCTCCCACCCCATCCCTTTTTCATTTCCAGCCTCCGTTTCGGGTAGACCTAAAAGACCCCCGAGCTGGGGAGACCTCACTCAAGTCTCCAGATGGCGCGACCCCCCAAGAACTCACGAAAGACCATCCTTGCTGCAATCACATGAGGTTTATTTGGGGGACCAGTGCACTGGGATCGAGCTCGTAACCTACGCAGAGGCAGAGGAGTTCGACCCTGAGCAACTGAAGTCAGGGGTATTTAAAGAAAAAAACATAAAGCAAGGAAATTCTATGTGTCATGGGAAGGTATAGAATGTCCTAAGTTCATCATTCCTGCAGTTAGCTATTTCCTGAGACAAAAGGTGTAGGTTAGCCATTAGGCGGTTGCGATAACAATCCTGCTGTAAGCTAATTTCCTGGGACAAAAGATGTAGGTTAGCCATTAGGCGGTGGAATATGGCTATATTATCTCTGGCTTTAATTTTGCTAAGGGGGGGGGGGGTGTCTAACTTCCTTATAATGGGCTTGGGTCTTTCATTCCCCACTTCTTCTAGTGGCTAGTTCTAATCTTAGAACTATATTTAAAAAGAATAAGTAGACAAAGCATGTCTTCTTCCTGAAGTACCACATCCTCCTCCTGAATAGAGACCTCCGCTTACTGGTGGGAATGGTGCGGAGGGTGCGGCCTGGGTGATATCATGATCTCGGACATCCCAATTGCCAGGAGCACCCACAGTCAATTTACAAAGATCAGGCCTGAGGGTATCAGGCCTGAGGGTAAGCCACCAGGTCTGGAGTGGCGCTACCTGGGTGGCTGTCCAGACTGCCTCGCCTTTCATATTTAATATTTGCCAGGTCAATTTCTGGGGAGCATGGGGGTTTTTACCCGGTATCTGAGTCATGTACACAATGCAGACGCAGCTTAAAAGGATCAGCAGTCTTTTCCAATTTCCATTCATCTTGAGCTGGTTCTGGGGCTCGTTTGACGTGGGAAGTGTGGATCCAAGCTGAAATGCCTTCAGTCTTAACCACCGTGGGGGTGGTAAGGAGCACTAGGTAGGGTCCCTTCCAGCGGGGTTTGAGGTTGCCTACTCGATGGCTCTGGACTAGGACAGTGTCTCTGACCTGGAACTGATGAGGCACATTGGTACTTTCAGGCTTATAGGCTTCCTTTATCTGTTCCCAAGCTTGGCGTCTGACCAACTCAAGGGCCTTTAAGTGAACAAACAGGGATTTAGAGAGAGAAGCATCAGGGTCAAAAAATCCACCTGCCTCAGTAAGTGGTGGTGGCCCCTCACATAGGATCTCATAAGTAGTAAGTTTAAATCCTCTGGGAGTGTTCCAAACTTGGAACAAGGCAAAGGGAAGAAGGGCTGTCCAGTCTTTCCTGCCGGTCTCTAAGGCTAATTTTGTCAAGGTCTCTTTTAAGGTTCTATTCATCCTTTCTACCTGACCTGAACTCTGGGGTCTACAAGCACAATGTAATTTCCAATTAATCCCCAGTTGAGTGGCCAGTCCCTGACTTACCTGGGCAACAAAGGCAGGTCCATTATCAGACCCAATTACCTTGGGAATTTCAAACCTTGGAAAGATTTCTTCAAGGATCTTATTAGCCACCACA
>JAPYYD010003876.1:0-13680 GCA_028551405.1 Uromys caudimaculatus | reverse complement strand
CAGTTGACATTGATGAAAATGATTAAATAAAAATGATAAATTCAAAAGTACATTTGAGTGAATATCTTGGTACAAAATATAATATCCATTTTAGTGGCTACCCACAACAAGACAGCAGATTCATTGGATTTATTTTTGCTTTTCACTTGACACTCAAATGTAGGCCAGGTATTTTAAAGGCAATAGTTTGAATGGAGTGGAAAATATTTCTGTTGATTAAGGCCAGGATTTTCTTTAAGTTCATGAATGAGAAGCAAATCCCTGAGAATAGAAATAGCTGTCATTTATTCTGTGCAGCCCTTAAGCCCAACAGGATCCGATCTAGGTCTAAACCCACTCACAGATGTCAGATAGCCAAGTGCAAGATCTCAAAATGTTAAACAATGGCAACTGGGGAGTGTAATTTGGTGTTTCTGAGTAGACTCAGAGAACTGACCACTGCTGCCCTCTGAATATTGCCATCTCTCCAAGAAGTAAACCCAAATTCATCAGCAGTCTCTCTCTCTCTCTCTTGTCCCCTTTCCTAGCCCTTGACAATTGCCAGTCTATATTTATATGTTAGATTATGCTTCACATTTGACCCTATTAGAACCACTCCCCTATAATGTTTGCCATAGTTTGCTTAACATAGTACTTTTAAAGTTCATCCATATTGCAGGAGGAACCAATAATTCATTTTTATTTGGCTGAATAATACACCAGGGTATGGGTAACCTGGTGTTTTGGTTATTTATTTCTCATTTGATGGGCATTTGGATTGTTTCACCTTTTAAACTACTGTGAATAATGCCATTTTCAATGTTTGTGGACAAAATCTGGTGTGGATATATCTTTAATTATTTTGTGTAAATAAATAGAAGACAGATTTTTAGGTTATATGATTATTCAATGTTTATCTTTCTGAGAAACTTCCGATTCCTTTCCTAAGTGACAATGGTTTCATTTTTAGGTACCTGAGTCACAATGTTTAGTATACTTGATTGATTTTTTTTTTTTTTTTTATCTTGAGCAGCTAAAGATTTCACAGAGGGCATTAGAAGCACTTAGGACAGAAACCCAGCTTCCAGAGTCTAGACTGAATCCAGGGACAGTCAGGGATAGAATGAGAATTACTCTTTGGAAGAGTAACCAGGGAGCTTGAGGACCAGAACACAGGGATTTGAGAAGTGAGCTTCCAACAGCTGCAAGGCTTAAGTACTCTGACTGCACACAGGGTATAAAACAGACCTGGGATGAAAGGAAATTGGTGTTAATCTTATGAGTTTCTTCTTTGCTTTAAATAGAGGTATGGTTAGAGTAAGTAGAACTTACAGTTAACTTAAAGTTAAGATTTAAATTGTAACTTTATTGTGAAGGAAAATGGATTTTTGTTGGTGGTGATGTGTTTTGTTTTGTTTTTTGTTATTGTTGTTTGTTTGTTTGTTTTTCCTGGCAAGAATAGATCAAAATAGGTATCTCCAAACCATTAGGGTGCCTACTACTCAGGAACTGTCCAAAATGCCCTTTCCTCTACAGAAGACATGCTGCTGTACTGTTTATCGAGATGAAATGGAATTTTTTGTGAATTATTTATACTAAAAGAAAGGGCTTATTAAAAATTATTTAGGTGAAATTTTCATAACAATACTACCCCTTTAAAATGACCAGAACACTGGCATTTACTACTCTAACCAACAACTCTGCTGTCTGCCAACTCACATCATTCCAAAATAAAAACTCATATCCACTAAGCAGTCTTTCATTTCCTTCCCTCTCAACTCTTTGACAACTACCAAACTGAATTCTGCCCTTTTGAATTTGCCTATTCTGAATATTCTGTGTATGTGAAATATAAAATAGCCTTTTATTTGGCTTCTTTCATTTAGTATTGTATAACTACTCATTCATATTGTGATATGTGAAAGTTTTATGCTTAAATAATATTCTTTCTCTCTATATATATGTATGTATATATATATATATATATGTGTATATATATATATATATATATATATATCAGTCTTTTCAGCCCTTTACCACTGATTTTATAGACCATTGCCAATTTAAAAATTATGTTCTTTTTTGTTACTGAATTACAAGAATTTTTATGTATGTGAATATATACATATATAGCTATAGCTATGAAATACATGAATATATCTATAAAATTACATAAACACATATACATGTATATAATAAATATTCAGATATTTTCTAAAAATAGATAATATTTTAATGATAAAATTATATAATTTTTAAAAGTTTTACTTGTTCACCATACTTTCATAGTTTTCATGACTTTACATTTTTTTTAGGAAATATTACACAAAGCTGATGTGAGAATTGTTATTTATTTAGAATAATTTTTATACATCATAAAAATTTGATAAGTTCACAATTATTTTTAAAATAATCCACACAAAGATATCTAAATACATCAAGGATCTTATAGAAGAAATTCATTCTGTGTTTCTCCTAGAACTTGGCTTTTTCACTTAAGAAGATTATGTAAATAATATTTTATGGTTCTTGACTTTATAACTTGCAAAAGCAAATAATAAATGCTGAAGGTACTTTGGCAGTCTGTAGGTACACATGGCTTTTGTTAAAACAAAAATTGATGACCAGCAAGTAACAAAGGAGTCAGACCTGACCTGGAAGACATTTTCCAGGGACTCCTGTGAAGTTTTCTTTGTCATTCTAAAAATGTAATCTGAAGAACAGAAGCTTCAGATGTACACATTCAGTCTTCTTTCTGCCCAGAGTCTACTCTTTGTTCAGTTAGAGTGTCTTTGGCATGATATACCCCATGGTAATTTGGGGACCATTCTTAACTTCTATCATGAAAGTGTCCCCCAGCCCTTCCCCCACCTACGTTTCCATGGCTGCAGGGTAGGAGTTGACAGAAGAGCAGGCACAGGAGTGTGTGATGCGGGCATTAGTTAGAAGACAACAGGAAGAACACTATGGAATGGAGAAAAGATGGCAAGGAGATTGATAAGTTGGTATCATTTGGAGTCTAGGCATGAGTAGGATTTACATATGAGAGAGCTTTACCTTTTTACACACACAGTTTCACTGTGGCCAGAAACAAGTTACAGCCCCTGCAGTAGTCATTAAACTACAGAGCAGTGTAAAGCTTCATTTTCAGAACAACCTGTCTATGTTTGTTGAGCAACCACTTAATAGACGCTCCATTGACTGTACTTAAGTTCTAATAATGGCTGATAAAAAGCTTACTACAAACACTGTACTTGTTTAGACACTTGATTCTCTTAATTTTATACATTTGTTGGGGACTTCATGCAAAATCACTGTGCCTGAGTCACTACTGCCCCTCTCCTCAAATCCTCCATGTATGGACTATGTGACTAATGACAGTAATGTGTAACCTGAAGGGCTGTGCACTTCTACAGTATCTAACAAGAGGCACAGATAATCACATGACAATATGGGACCCATAAGTGATGAGTTCATTACACATAATTTACTTTTTTTTATTACCACAAATACATATATTTATACTTCAAAATTACAGTTTTATATCAGACTGATGGGTACAGAGCTTCAGCTATAATTTATAGTCAAAAGAAATAAAGCACATTATTACTTAACGTAGAAACAGATACCTGTGTGTTATTTAAAACTCACTCTTTTGGTTTCTCTCTTTGAAACTGGGGTAGTCTAGGAAAATCAGACCCTTACTTTTGTGCAGCTGCTGTGGGAGACAGCAGTTCTTGTGCATTAGATGCTCCTACTAGCTCACCAACCTCCCACCTTTACATTACAGGGTCCTCATTGTAACTGACCATCCTTGGTCCCTGGGTAGCTTCACCCATTCTGATTGCCTACATGACCTCAAAGACTACTTTAACAGGGAACTTTATGCCAACTTGTCTAAGAGTTTATCCAATAAAATCTCTACTAGCATTTAAATATGTTTTACCAAGGAAGGTGTGGATGGTGATGGTGGTGGTGGTGGTGGTGGTGGTGGTGGTGGTGGTGGTGGTGGTGGTGGTGGTGATGGAGGTGGTGGCAGCAGTGGTCATGGCAGTGGTGGTGGTAGTGGTGACAGTGATGGTGAGTACAACCCATTGAAAAGATTTTTCTCTCAATGCTGCCTAAGTCACAGGAATTATTTCCACATTACTATTCCTTGGAGATCTATGATTGGTATCTAATGAAGCAGTTCCCAGTGCATTCCTAAAAATGAGCATTAGTGAGACCCATTAACATCCCATCTGATTTAAAAGCCATGAATCTGCCCTTATGCTATAGAGATGGAAGGAATAACTAAGCCTTAGGAAGAGAGAAAATCTACCTAAAACAGAAGACCTAGAACACAGTTATTTGGACTCTGACGATTTGTAGGACAAGCTATCCTCATCTGCCTTAGTGGGATCTTGGAAAGTTCAGTTAACTCATGTTGAATCACCAATGACAAAAATATAATCCACAATATACAGCTTCTGGAAGGCACATTCCACTCAGTTGCTTCTCATGACTTCACATTATCATCAGAATTTAGGAATTGAACTTGAGATCTATCAAAGGGCCAAGATAGGAGGGTGTGGAAGAAGTGCTTTATAATGTAAAATAAGACTTAATACTTGAACTATGTTTATTAAACAATTATGTCTTTAAAATTAGTATTAGTAAAATGGTAAAGATTTCTATACCCGGAAGAGAAACTGGAAATGAGGAGTATTTTTAAATGAGAGCTGTCAGATTTTTCAATGCACTTCAGATAGTTATCTGACGTCTTACAGTCTGAACATTTTGTGCCAAGTGTCCTCAGTGTGTGGTGTCCCTTTGGTGATTCATCAAAAAGCAGCAGTGTCTAAGTTGGGACAATGCAGTAGGCTGTTTCCGTTTCCTAATCCAAATTATTTTTGTTTAAAAGACTTATGTCTTTTCTATCTATAAATAAGATTCATCCCCCCTTAACCCTGTTCTGCTCTGGGCCACATATTTCTCAGGAATCTTCTTCTTTCCTCTTCTTTGAGGGGCCCAGCAAAGCTTTGTTACATGCTAGGTTCCAGAAAGCCTAAATTGTATCCTCTCAGAAGGTCTTACAAAAAGCTTTAATTTCATGGGTCCCTTTAGCTACAGAATGTGGGTAATCATTTAGCAAGTATTCATTGAGCTTTTCCTTCTTCATTTTAGGTATAGTCTTGGTACTGGAGGTAGAGAGATTAAATAACAGATGAAGCTTCAGGTATTAGAAGGGAAAAAAATAACATACACTTAAGTAAGATAATTTCTGATATCTCTAAGTGCTATCAAGAACTCAAAAGTACGGAATGTGGCTGAAAGGCTCTGCCTGATAAAAGCAACATTAAATTTTGTGAACAGAGACATTCTGTCAAAGGTGGTAACATCTTAGTTGAGACCTACATAAGGATAAAACCAAGGGGTAAGTAGATAAAACACATCTTGGATTGTTAAACAGAAATATGATTAAGGAATAAATCCACAAGCGAAATCAAAGTAGGTCTCTACAGTGTGTTATAGCTCACACCAGAAGTGCAGGTAAGGTCTTCACCTATATATTGCTCTGGCAGTTTGTGTTCCTCAATCAAACATCAGACCTCAAAGGAGGAGTCAAACATTAGGCTTTTCAGACAGGTAGTTGCTAAGATGTAAGAATGAATTACTTATTCCCGATAAGTAACAAGGCAGTTGAGCCTTCTTGGAGACTTAGAGCCTAATGCTAGTCATTCCTACACGGCCATTGTTCTAGAAGTAGCTGGAGAGTTCTATACAAACGAGTAAGGAGTCTAACCCGCATTAAATTCACTGAGGTGACAAAACTAATTCCTGATTTCTGACTCAATTCATTTCTTAACAGTTCATTTTTTAAAACAATGAAAGGTGATTTTTTATGTATTAAATCAACATCTACAAAACATTTTCTTCCTATGAGCTAGACCCCATTAGTTCTACAAACAGTAAATATTTTAAGCTTACAGTCAGCTCCGTGGAATGGGAAGTATGATTATGTCTATTTTACTTGTAAGGAAAAGGAAACAGAGAGGATGTATGAAAATTAATGAATTAATGCAAAATGTTGCTTTAATTTTCTAAAGCAAACAAGAGAGCAGTAATGTTTTCTGTGGGTACAAAATGCTGTGTGTATTGAAAAATTCAGTATTTAGTCATAATTTCTTTTAAAATTTTTATTAGTTCTTTTAACAGCTTCATACAATGTATTTTAATACCCACTTTTTAATGTTGGAAAAGTAACTTATTGTAAGTGTGATATAGACATTTATAATATATTCAAAGACTAATTAAAAGGATCGTTCAATATCAACCTAAACACTATTTGAGTGGATTTAAAAAAAACAACAACAACAAATAAATATAGTGATCAGCTTTAAGCTCTATTATGTGTTTCATTAAGACATACACTTCCAAAGTTTACTTTCCAGTTCAGTGAGAAACATTCCTGTTTCCAGCAGTTAATGACTGGCACAGATGACTCTGTCTTAGCAGGTCAATGAACAGCAATTATTAAAGAAGGCCATTGCTGAGGCCTCGGCCTGACTGCGTCTCTCTCATTCACAGAACACAGACTTTCCATGACCATAGAGCAAAGGATGCCATGCTGTAGCAGAAAATATTTGTTAAAACATAGGATATATAATAGGAGGTTCTTAAATAAAGTACTTAGTCACTGAATATTAATTAGAAGCAAATGAAATGAAATCATATGGCTCCAGCTTGCCAAAGACATTACCTGTGTGTCAAAAGAAGTGTTTGTGACCAGCATGCTGGAACTGCATGCCAATGATGTGAGCAGGTGGTCATTAGGGGCTTGTTCTGCAAACCAAATCATTTTCTCCCTGAATAGCTTAGTGAGTCCCAGACCCTAATTTCTCCCTGAATTAAAAATTATCCCACTCCAAATTGTTACGGTACCTGCCCATTATGCTGGGGAAGTGTAGCAACAGAGTTTTCTCAGACTGGGAAGGATTTACTGCACTCATAATCTTTCAGTCTATCTTATTGGATAAACTCAGAATATCTGCTTTATTGATTCAATTTGAAATCTCTGTTAGGTGCCTTCTTTCTTCCTTACAAACAGCATAATTGAAAGCATTGTTTTGGTAGACTCTTCTAAGAAGACCACATAATCACGGTTTAAATTAGTCCTAATTCATTTTACATTTGCTTATTTTACTTTCCCAGAACTAATTTTTTTTTTTAACAATTAGAACATCTGAATTTTAATTACGTTACCATCAAGAAGCTCATTAAAGTCACTTAATTGGCAACATTTCCAAAAAAACCTTAGCTGGGTTTAATATATTTTAAAGAGTTACTGTCAAAGTATAATTTCACCATTACAAACAGCTTGGCAACAACATTTGCATAAAGATCTGTCAGCTTCTGAAAAAATGCTTAAATGTTGGGAAAATCAGATTCGTTAAGTCGCCTTTCCTGAAACAGCCTACAAATGAAGAAATTGTCACATACATTCATCCTTATAACCCCTGAAGTACACACACCATGCCAACACAGGGAGTCAGTAAATGTTCCCTGAAGGAAATAAATAACACACTTTGTGATCTGAGGTAGATATATAAAAAAATTAAAATGTCAGTAGAAGCTCCTTATTTGTGTTAAGTTTAACCAAATTTCTCATGTGCCTGCTTCTGCCTTCTCACTCTCTCTAAGAAATATTAGATATCATTTAAAACTTTGGAAGTTTTCTAAGTAGTTCTGTGGCTAGTACCATGGGGTAATCTTTGGGTTGTGATAGGTGCATACTTTGTACATGCAGTTTTAACATTAGGACTTCCCTCTCCAAATACATCCGAGAGTAGATTGTAGAAAAATAGAAATATTAGTATGCTAGTTTTTAAAAGAAAGGAGATACAACGTTCTAGAGGCATCCATTTAATTTGGTGTTTTTAACCTAAAACAGCTCCCCTTGGTCCTTTACTGACATTCTGTTCTTCCAGGCCCACAAAAGAAGCTAGTAAAGCAGAATAAAATGTAAACACTAAAGAATTTCTAGTCAAGTCGCTGCTTTTCCCTCCTCAGTGTATCGCGTTGTCTGGTACACAGCCAGATTCAACAAATGTCTGGTGAATGAACCTGTTAATGAATGAAAATACATAGAGAAGCCCGGAGGAAGAGCTAGGTGTTTCTGCCCAGCAGCTCCGGCTTGGCTCCATCAAGGGCAGTGTAGAAAACCCCAATCTCCCACGAGTATAGAGGCGTGCACTTAATAAGCCGTTGGTGAGCTTTCTCTGTCAATATGTTGTAGGACGCAGGCCATGGAGATCGCTCTAGGATATGGCTGTTCCCTACTGCTTTCTGTGGTGATGTAACTAGCCTATACCAACTACTACTCCACAGTGCTAGTATGGTTAAAGTGCTAGATTTTAGTTGCATTTAATTTTTATTTATTTAAGTTAAGATAGTCACAAATGGTTAGTGACTACAGTAGACTTCCACAGTGTGTAGAGATGTGGAAGAATATGGTATATTGGAAGAAATTCAGATTTATGGAGGCTGGTGACTGAAGAAAGGTTTGGGAAAACATGCATGTGGTAGATTGTCCAAGGCTCCACGTGTCAGGCAACTGAGTTTAAAGATTAATTTGTACATGGGGAGAATCCCTGAGGATTTCGAATTAGAGAACCAGCCTGAACAGATTTGTCTTTTGGCAATCCTGTGAGGACAGAAGCAAAGGTCTGAGGCTCGAAGTCACTTTCTGTCTATTGATCTAGAAATGGCTTGGCCAAGCCCACAAAAGTGTGAAGTTCACCAATAAAACAAGATTTCTGGTAGTCCTCTTGTTTGTAATTCTTAGAGTACCACTAGGAAATACTTAACTGAAATGAAGGGAGCCGCATTCTCTGTACTCCTGACATCAGCCATTTAGTGCAGTCAGAGAGGGTCTTCCAGTAAAGATGCCTTCCAGATCCCCCACTACTCAGTGGCTCTGTCACTTTCGAGGCGAGGCTATATGGCCTAAGTGAGAAACATGTTTCAAAACAGGGTAGTAGAAAGGATTTGGGGTTGAGAAGAATCTGAAAAAATTCTAAAAAATCCTGTGATCTGTGGATAATACCGCTATCCATTCCTTGCTTTGCTTGGTTCCTCCAGATGTAGAAACGAGAGGATGCTTTCAGAGATCGTATCTTGTAATCAGAAAGGGAGAATTAGCCGGGCAGTGGTGGCACACGCCTTTAATCCCAGCACTTGGGAGGCAGAGGCAGGTGGATTTCTGAGTTCGAGGCCAGCCTGGTCTACAGAGTGAGTTCCAGGACAGCTGGGGCTACACAGAGAAACCCTGTCTCGAAAAAAAGAGAAAAGAAAGAAAGGAAGGAAGGAAGGAAGGAAGGAAGGAAGGAAGGAAGGAAGGAAGGAAGGAAGGAAGGAAGGAAGGAAGAAAGAAAGAAAGAAAGAAAGAAAGAAAGAAAGAAAGAAAGAAAGAAAGAAAGAAAGAAAGAAAGAAAGAGAGAATTAAGTTTGGGATGAGGATAGAGAACACAGTAAAGTCCAGAGCTGGGAAACATACCTTCTAGACATAGTCTTGGTGGATGCTTGCAAATTCATTCCTGTGTATCTTCTTCTGGTGTCCTAGTGTGGCTTAAAACAATCTGGAAATCACAGAGTTGGCAAACTGCCCAAAGTTTCTAACTGATGCCGGACATTGTAACTTTCTATTCTTTGAAATGAGCTTTAGAATGTAAAACTCCAGGGAGACCTTTCAGACGCAAAATTTCCTCCTTCAGATATTGTAGTCCATTATATTTTTGTTAGTTTACTTTAGAAATTTAGGAATCTGAGGCAGAGTTTATTACTAATTCTGTGAGATTCAAAGTAATCATTTCCAGATTTAATATATTTTATAAAAGGAACCGAAATTCAAAAGTTTGGCTTTATCATCACCTACTCTCATTTGGAAATGCTGGGGAGATCCTTGGGATTAAAGTTAATGAACATTTCTTGGAGGTGAGGCAGAAAATACAGACATCTCAGACTTGATTCATTGTGTGATCTGAACTCTGCCTTTTTGTACACTGTGCTGTTTGTCCCAGGATTTGGGGTTCTCATTACAGAAACCCAAAACTTTATCCAGCTTCTCCTCTTCTGTGACCATGTATTATGCATGTGTTTTTCCTATTAGGAGCATTTTTTACGACACACAGCGTGAAATTAGTGCACACAAACAACACGCCATGACCTGAGCGTCTGACTTTATTCCCCTCCCCCAAATAAACAGGTGATAAAACATTCTGTCCAAAGCGAGATGCATGGCTCTCCTTTTCTCTTCTTTCACAGAGCATAAGAAAATGTAAACAATACTGAGCCTAAACTTCTGAGCCCTCCTAAATTTTTAGCGGCCTTTACAATATTCATGGTTCAAGTCGTCCATGTGAAGCCTTCAGACTGTCCTACACGCGAATACGTGCATTAGTTCAGTCTGATAAAGAAAAGCATTGCTTGAGGAAGTGGGTCATGTGGGTATATAAGTGGTTCTGGGAGCGGCCAGATGATATGCCATGGTTCTGGTCAGAGTACCACTGCAATAAAAAGGGAAAAAGACATGTCTTATTCCTAGAGCCAAAAACCACACCTAGCGTTGGCTTTCTTGTGCTCTAAAATCACTGTAAGTTTCCTAGTGCTTTTGGAAGATTGTTTAAGAAGCGTTGAATAAAATTGTTTGCATGTGAACATTCTGAGTAGGAAAATATAGAGTTCTTATTAACATCCAGTACTGTTTTGTATTCCTTAACTGTAGGTTTTAGATTCTAAAGGAAGAGCTGTTCTAATGGCCAGGAGCCTAGGGATTAGAATCAATCTTAGGTTCCAGAACTGGTACATTAAGTCTGTTACTTTGGTTTTGGGACACTTGGGTTTTTCATTTGAAAAGTGAAAGCATTGTATTCAATTTTTCCAAGGACCATGGTAGCTCAAAAAGTCCATGAGGTTTTTGGCCTGTAATTCTAATTCTCCTTTGTTTCAGGAAAAAAAACAAATCATGTGGTCTATCACAAATAACCATAAATAAATTTTATAGCATTTTAAAACATTGTTGTAAAAGAAAAAGAGAGGTGGGATAACATAACTTTAAACTTTATTGTTGGAGAGATTCCAGTAAGATTGTCTTCATTGCATAAGTGAAGCAAGGGTCGGTGATGTAATGCTATGAATTTACTGAACTGAATTTCTTCTAGGAAGTCAGAATAAACAAAGGCCATAAAAAAGATCTCATCTCACTTCTTGTAAATTGCATCTTAAAAATCCAAACTTCTAAAAGACGAGAAACTCCCTTCTTGGAGTCCTGTCCAATACAAGCAATTGAGGGAAGAAAATATAATTGCCGAAACGAGGAGACTATGGCTACCACCAACTGCCCCCACTGTTGGTCCTTCTGCCTCCTCTAACCTCATTTCACATTCTTCTTGCTACCTGGAATGCAGGTGCCACACACTGAGCATGCACAGAGGAACTGATTGATTCTCTGACTCTGAATGGACCTACAGGAACTCAGGCGGTCACTGAGATTCTAGGAACATTCTTCAGTTGTTTCTTCCTGAATAGACAGAACCTGTTAGCTGCTCTGAGACTCCTAGGTTCTGTAAGAACTCTGAACATGTGCCTACACGTATGCACCCAGGACTGCAAACCATTAGATATTTGGGCTGTTTAGTCCTGTAAATTATCATATTCTATATGAAGCTCATAGGTGGCTTGACTTACCTTCGGCCCTTGAGGGGCTTCAGAAAAAGTCCAAGATTCATTTATTAATACTCTGCTCTTTCTATTCTCTAGCTATGTTTTGAGGCACACACGCACACACACACACACACGCCCGCCCAAGAACCCTTTCCTTTAGCTTGGTGGTAGTCAAAGGCCATGAACTAGGGTAAAACAGGATCACGTACCATCGCCTGGAAATCCACTTGTGCATTAACCAAAGCTTTAGCAATCTGTGCTGAGTTCTGAAAGTGCACATTATCTGCAACAAAGAGAGAGCAAGAGAGAGAGAAAGAGAGAGTTAAAGTGCCGCTAAATACCAGAAAGCCTAGAGTGACAAAGTACTGCCTGGAAATGAACACCAGCAATTATCTAGTCATGCATTTGACATTGTCAGCCGCGAGTGATCACGATCAAATATGGAAATGCCCCTGACTCTTAGGTACTGACCCTGAGCACAGGCATAGGAGGATGCTTAATGTTTCTTAAACAAAGTGATGCTGGCTCAGTATTTTTATGTGTAAGAGTCTTGCTTAAACCTCACCATCTGCTGTTCCGTGGATGAGAAGATAGTCTACATTTCTGAAATATTCTGCTCTTGCCATCACAGTTGAATTCTGGAAAAGAAGAAAAATTAACATTTTAGTTGCTGCAAAGTTCTAATAGAAAACTAGCTAAATCATTGTGCAATGGACTTCGCACCAATACTGAAATTATGTATTGCTTTGGTTGATAAATATTTAAGAGTCAGAGCAACACATTTTCATCATCATTTGCATTACTTCCATCTGATTCTTAGTTTGAAAAACTGAAAGTTTATGTGTCATATGTTACATATGAGTGAGACCTTAGGCAGAAATGATACCCGCTCAAGCTGTGTAGGCGTTGGGGGAGGGGAGGAGCGACGAGAAAAGGGAGGTTAGGGAGAGGAGATCAGAGGAAGAATAGAATCCTCAAAGAGTAAAATTTCTTTCTAGTGATGCTTTGCAGTTAACAAAAAGATCATAATTCTTGCCTGGGGATCCAGAACTGAATTTGCAAACTCTGAATCACTGTTTTAAAATTACTTAACACGTTTGAAATAAATTAGTGACCTAGATACAATGGGAAACGCTTACTTTATAGTGTGCGAGATTATCATCCTTTGTTGGAAGGCCCATGAATCTCTCCGAGTAGATAGAGGCTGTAAAAACACACAGGAACACGCTACTCCCATTCTATACATGTCATTTCACGGTCTTACGTAACTCCTGCATTAGTAAGGGTGCCCCAGTGCTCCCGTGGGAAGACTCTGAGGCACACTCGTGTTTTAACTGATGTCATGGTTGGTCTCAATGAAGGTGTCATTTCTGCAGCTCACCTCAGTGAGGTTCCAGAAACATTATGGAAACATGAGTGTCTAAGCGTTTCCTTTCACAGGCTGCTTTTAAGCTTTCAGTTGCTCTCCTTGGGGGAATGTGGAGATGGAAACGGCCTCATTATATTTGAAAATAAACTGCAAAATCCACCTCCTCTGGTCTCTTCACTAGTGTCTTGTTTCCTCTGGGGTGAAAATTTGTCTCCCAGATTTACTTGCCTCAATATCATACACACATATTCAAACACACAGTCACATACCTTTCTGAATAAAGATTCTCTGTAAGGCATGAATGTCTCATTTTTACTCCAGTGTGGAAAAGAGAAAATAGCAAAAGCTATAATTTTTTTTTTTTTTGCACAATTATTAGAGTTAGTTTCAAATAAGCATTCTACATTGGGGTGAATCAAGAAAACAGGCACACAGAAATGAATATCTCCCAATTTATATACAATATAGCCTCCCCCCCTCTCTGTCTCTCTGTCTCTCTGTCTCTCTCTCTCTGTCTCTCTCTCTCTGTCTCTCTCTCTCTGTCTCTCTCTCTCTCTCTCTCTCTCTCTCTCTCTCTCTATATATATATATATATATATATATATATATATATATATATATATATATAT
>JAPYYD010003875.1:0-13681 GCA_028551405.1 Uromys caudimaculatus | reverse complement strand
AGAAGAAGAAGAAGAAGAAGAAGAAGAAGAAGAAGAAGAAGAAGAAGAAGAAGAAGAAGAAGAAGAAGAAGAAGAAGAAGAAGAAGAAGAAGAAGAAGATCTCTCATAGGAGTGTCTAACAGCTTTGTTTTAGCTGATTCCAGATACAATCAATTTAACAATCAAGTTAGCCATCACATACCTTAAGTCAGAACTACAGCAGACTGGGAGATTTAGAGTTGAGAGAGGAATATTGTCATCCTCTGCCATTGCCAGCTCTACCATTCTTTCCTGATCAACCCACTATAACAGAAATAAGTAGGAGACTGCTATTCTAGTATCGTGTGTGTGTGTGTTCATGGGGGGTAGGTGCAGTGTGTGGGTGTGTACACGTGTGTGGGCGCACACATGCCTTTCCTGGATATGGATGTTCAGAAATAAAGTGCAATCCATTCGACAAGTGCTGGTCGCAGAAGCTAAGCACAAGGATGCATCTCAGCTAATGTTATTCTAAGAACTGTAATTGGAGCAGTTGGAATGCTTTTTGCCTGCAAGATGCAAAATATTCCAGTGAAATAACTAAAACATGCAAGGGCAGACTTGTACACACGTGTAATTGCTAAGTCTAGAGCTCTAGGCTACTATATGGGAACTTTGGTTAACAGTGCCGCAGTACTGAAATTTTCCTGAGCAGATTTTATGAATATGACCCCTTCTCGTATAGCACTAAGTAGAAATGTTAATCAAGACACCTACCATAACCATTTTGGAATGCACAGTATATTACACATTACGTTAGATACCTTTAAAATAACTTGTTTACCCCGTCTGCAGATAAAAGCAAAAGAGAGAAATTTTGAGTTTTCTTGTTAACATTTGACTTTTCTTTGACACCAGACTCTCCTTGACAGTCAAAGATATTTCAGCTCAAAGTTCAGTGAAATCTAACAGCATCATACGAAAAACACACAGAGAGAAACTAATTCCCAACCTCCTCTCCATCTTGACCCACAGAATATGATTATGTATGTCAGGAGCATGCAGGAGAGATACCATTCCTATCACCTCATAGGGTAGAGAAGTTAAATTGTGCCAAGTATCTTTGCCCTGTGTGGATTGCACTTAAAGCTACAGCTTTCGTGCATTCTTTATAAAGTTCCCCTTTTCCATGTCTACGCTTTGTGTAAATATGTGTTCTTAAATTTTTTACTAATTCCATAATTAAAAGCTAAAGAAAATCCTTAATCATGCAATGAAAGGATTAGTAAATATGTATCCAAATCAAGCTTAAGCTAAGACCTAAGACACTGAATACTGGACCCTTCTGCTCTTTTTTTCTTTTTTATTTTTTTTCATGATCTTTGATTCCACCTGTTTCAATCTTCTGGGTACACATAAAAGAATTTCTGGTCAAAGAGAGTCATTTCATAAGAAATTTAGTACAACTTTCCAGAATGCAGAAAAATGCAAACCATAATAGAAAGCTCATATCATGAAATCAAATCAACCCAGTTGTGGGATCAGAAAAAAACGACTGGAAAATTCTGGAAGTGAGGAAAGGCTCTGTATGGATGAAAAGAAATAAAATTGAGTGTGCTTTCAACTCTGTATCTTAACATAATCTCTAACAGTCTACACAGAATTCTCAGACTTTATCTAATCAAAAATCTTCAGTACACAATTTTAAAAGGATCTGTAACCTTTGAATGGAAAAGTATTTTTCTTAAGTTCTGGGTTTGTTGGAAGAAAAATCATGTTGTACTCATACTTAAACATGAAGGGCAATCATATTTTAGGGGCACGTAAGTTCTAAAATTAATCATAAAATTCTAATTATAAAATTCTAAATCTAAACCCAATGTGTATTATCAGCATCTTTGGGTTACTATGTGTGTTCTCCTTTTTTATTTTCCTTTGAGGGACAGATTTATAAAACATATCAAAAGAACACTTATTGTTACACAGCCTGTTAAAATTAAGATAACTCTAAGGCAAATTAATATTCTGAGTCTCTTTGGGCTTCATAACAAAATGCTGTATTTTTGCACGTTAACATCAAGAATTTAATGTTTTCGTTTTCTGGGAGTTTTCAAGTCCAACAGGGTAAGGGTTTTCTTCATAGGTTTTAGATGGAAATCCTTTTGTTGTGTTCTCAAATGGCAAAGTGAGACCTTTTATTTTTATTTTTTAAACATTTTATTAAGTTCTTTGTATGTATTGGATATTAGCACTCTATTGGATATAGGATTGGTAAAGATCTTTTCCCGATCTGTTGGCTGCTGTTTTGTCCTATTGACAGTGTCCTTTGCCATACAGCTTTACAATTTTATGAGGTCCCATTTGTCAATTCTTGATCTTAGAGCATAAGCCACTGGTGTTCTGTTCAGGAACTTTTCCCTTGTGCCCATGAGTTTGAGGCTTTTCCCCACTTTCTCTTCTATTAGATTCAGTGTATCTGGTTTTATGTGGAGGTCCTTGATCCACTTGGACTTGAGCTTTGTACAGGGAGATAGGAATGAATCAATTCTCATTCTTCTACAGCTGAACCAGCACCATTTGTTAAAAATGCTGTCTTTTTTCCACTGAGTGGTTTTAGCTCCTTTGTCAAAGATCAAGTGACCATAGGTGTGTGGGTTCATTTCTGGGTCTTCAATTCTATTCCATTGATCTTCCTGCCTGTCTCTGTACCAATACCATAAAGTTTTTATCACTTTTGCTCAGTAGTACAGCTTGAGATCAGAGATGCTGACTCCCCTAGAAGTTCTTTTATTGTTGAGAATAGTTTTAACTATTCTGGGTTTTTTTGTTATTCCAAATGAATTTGAAAATTGCTCTTTTTAACTCTATGAAGAATTGAGTTGGAATTTTGGTGGGGATTGCATTGAATCTGTAGATTGCTTTCAGAAAGATGGCCATTTTTACTATATTAATCCTGCCAATCCATGAACATGGAGATCTTTCCATCTAATTCTTTGAAAATTTTAAAAGACACTCAACTGAATTTTAATCACACTCTATCTAGCTCTTTCCGAATTTATTCCAGATCTTCTTCCATGTCCCACCCACCCACCACTACTCCTTGGGCTTCATGTCCTCCTCTTTTGTAATAACTCATGGACTCCAATTAATGCTGCCCAAGCAATCCTGTGTGAGGCTGCCCACCGAAGTCTATTCAGCCTACCAGGAGATACAGCCTTAAAGAAAACTGACTCTCCTTTCTTCGGAATCTTTCTACTGTCCATAGTTCCTCAGTTAGTAGTAGGGACCCAGGAAATGCTTTTCATCCTATGCCTACATGTTGAGTGGCCTGGCCTCATGTCCAAAACCCACTGATTTGCTATGGTTCTCCCAACTTTTCTAGCACTTTCTCTTCAATGGTTCCTTATCCTTAAATAGGGAATATAATCTAGGCAAGCCATTTGGACACTCCATTAGAACATTGTCTGCGCACTTTGACCAGTTGTGAGTTTTTATGTTAACTGGTCAACATGTGCATGAAGAAGCTTCATGCATATCTGAGGACTGCTCTAATCAATGAGTACAGGGATACAATTGTAGAAGGCAGGTTGATATGGAGTCAGTTTAGCATCCCTAGAGCCTAAAAGCTCCCCAACCAAGGGGATTTGATGAAATATGCAGTACAAGGTATATGTTTCCTTTTGTGGAGTGAACCTTAAATTCAACTTTTAAAAAGTATTTGGTCAACCCTCTAATGTCCGTATCATGATTATACCCATGGACATATTTTACTATCCTGGAGACTTCCTTTCTTATAAAGCCATAGACAAGCAAAATGTGGTAGCACATGCCTGGAATCTAAGCATATAGGGATCTGGAGATAAGAGGGTTGAAGTCTAAAGCCAGTCTGCCTGAGCTATATAATGTGATGTTATCTCGAAAACAAAAGCTACATGTACCACTGTGTTGCTCTACACTACAACTTTAACTGACCATACTTCTATCTTCAGATGAGGTCACACTGGTGAGTAAAGCTTTAACAAAGAATTTTGGTGAAAAGGCTTGAAAATGGCTCAGCAAGTAAAATATTTGCTACACAGGTCTAGGGCCTGAGTTTGTATTTCCTGAGACCACATAAAATCTATATGTTGTAGCTTGCGTCTGTAGCCCTATCATTTCTGCTGCAGACTGAATCCCCAGAACTTATGGGCTTGATAACCTAGTGTTTGCACATAAAACAACAGAGAGACCCTGCTTCAAATAAGGGAGAATATAAATAACCTATGTTGTCCTCCGGCTTCCACGTTCACTCCATAGAAAGTGTGTGCCTGTACTCATACACAGGAAAATGCGTACATCATATAGCATGCAAAGATTTTTAAAGAATAACTTAGGAAAGACATAATACATAATTCCATCTATACCATTGATCAAGTATATGACGTAAAATGATCTTTAGATCTAATTAATTAGCTTAATCTTACTCATGACACCTCTCGATTCAAGTATCAAACTAGTAAATACTAGAAATGTGTGGCCCTACTGTGGACCCTAAGGTTGGGAAACAAGAGTTATTAATTTTCCAACTTGGGAGGATAAGTTCACAAATGTTTGGGTCATTGTAATTAGTTATGAGGTCATTCATAAGATATTTATGAGGTCTTCACATCTGAAAATTTAATGTCAAAATGCTTTTCTTTCTCCCACTGTATTTTTTAATCCAATGCTAAAATCCCTATGGATTCCCAAAAAGTCTTTGAGTTTATCTTGACAACAGGAGTTAGTTTTCCCCAAGATGAAGGATACTGGGTTTATTGAATGCTGGCAATCATTATCCCACAGTCAAATATTGGCAGAAGCATATTAGGAAGTTTTTTAGTTAAATTCACTAGGAAAATAACCAATAAATGAATTCATGTTCCATTTCTGCCTTATTCTTACTTTGGCATTTTCTTTTCTTTGGAAAGCAGGAATCCTGCTTGATGGTTTGTGATACTGGCAAAGAAAGTCAGGCCTCTCATCTGGCACAGGCTCTCTGCTCTCATTAGGATCAACAGTGCAGAACAGGAAGCTTCCCACTGAAACCTGACTACCAGTTCATACATAGAAGAATGTGAGATTCTCAGCATTTGGCAATCCAACAGTACCAATATTCTATGAGCTTCCAAATCTTCCAGTCATTGGAGATTGGTTAATTCCATCTCCTTCCTTTTTCATGGGCATTATGCACCAGACTAATGATTGAACTGGGTGGGAGATTGCAAAAACCAGTGTCACTGGCAGTCAGAGGTGGAGTCTTAACATTTTTGACTAAATATAGATTAGACTTTGAAGACTCATACTGTACAGTTTATATTTTTGGTTGTGAGCCTAGCCTTTAACGGCTGAGCCATCTCTCCAGCCCCATACTGTACAGTTTAGATACTACCTCTCTGTCAGATGCGTAGCTTCTAAAGATTTTTTCCCATTGAGTAGGACATCTCCGCCCAAAAGACAGTATCCTTTGCTATAAGAAGTGTTTTAGTTTCATGAAATTTTATTAAATCTATAACAAGTTATCTATCTATAATCTATTACAATAACTGTTAGTCTCAATGCCCATAGTATTGGGGTGATGTTCATTGGGTTAACTATGACAGAAAAAAAAATGCTAACTGAAATTAGCCAATTCAAATGCTCAAATATTTAAATAAAGGTTGACTTTTAAGTAATATTAAATTATTTTCCAGTAATAAGGTATGTCAAACCTTGACTTATTTTATTAATTTAAATTCAAATGAGTCATAAAACTTGTTGCATAATTGGTATTTTTTAATAATAAGTATGTTTAGAAGCTAAAAAATGACCTATAAATTGTGATAGGAAATTTTAATTGGTATTTAGTCTTAATAGCCAAGAGGATGTCTTAGAATTTATTAAATAACTACCTTAAAGTTAAATAGCCTTCCCCACCCCACTGTTACAGAACTTTGTTGCTAAAATAATCTTTTTTGGTAAAAAGATTATTCAAAGATATTATGAAATTTCATACACATTTAATTTCCAAAAGTGGCTAACTTACATGACTAGTTGCCTAGGCAATGTTTAGTCTACACTGTTTTCCCATAAAAAAGATATCGTAATTAGAAAGTGCAATATTTTCATGGATAAAAATCACACCAACATCAACACATGGCTTTCCAACTGCAGGCCACTTTTAAAGAAAGTTTGTACTTTCCAATACTTTCCAATTTTACAGATTACATGTAACTAGCCTGCTGTTTTTGGTTTGTTTGGGGGTTTTTTTGTTTTTTGGTTTTTTTTGTTTTTTTTGTTTGTTTGTTTTTTCGAGACAGGGTTTCTCTGTGTAGCCCTGGCTGTCCTGGAACTCACTCTGTAGACCAGGCTGGCCTCAAACTCAGAAATCCACCTGCCTCTGCCTCCCAAGTAGCCTGCTGTTTCAAAACAAATTGTTGTGACATTTCCATGGCAACTAAATAATGGTCGAGTCTCTTAGAAAATTTACACTTTTTTTTTAATTAGTTCTTTGAGAATTTCATTCAGCATAATTTGAAGATATTCCTCCTCTAACGCATCTCCAAACTACACCGCCAGCACCTGACTGTTGATTTTCCTTTCTCTGGGTCATTAGATGCCCAATTAGAGCAAATTGTCCAAGGTTATATTCCTAGGAATATCCAAAGTTGACATTTAAAGTATGGTCTTCTTCCTCTAAAGGTCATATCCATATTTATGGCCCTTGGAAAAATATTTTTTGCACAGAGAAAACTTCCATCAGAAGTTTTAATAGCCTTCTGCAGGAGCAGATCAACAGCTATCAGAAGTTGGAAACAACCCAGACTTCCTACAAGGAAAGAATGGTTACAGAAAGTGATTCATTTACACAACGGAATACTACTGAGCTATTAAGAACGAGGACATAATGAGTTTTGTAGGCAAATGGATGGACCTAGAAAATATCATACTGAGTGAAGTAACTCAGACCCAAAAGGACATGCATGGTATGCTTCACTAATAAGTGGATGTTAGCCAAAAACATAGAGAATACCCAGGATACAATCCACAGAAGTCAAGAAGTTTAACAAGCTGAAGGGCCCAAGTGAGGACACCTCAATCCCTCTTGGGAGGGTGAAGAAAGCAATCACAGGAGGGGGGAAGGACCTGGGTAGGAAAGGAGGCAGGGAGAGGAAGAGGGGAACATGATCAGGTACTGGGGGAGAACAGGACGGAAGCCCTGAAAGCCAGCAGAAAGAATGGAAACAGGGCAACCTTGGGATGTAGGAGGAAGGGGCCCTCTAGAATGTACCGGAGAACTGGGAAGTAAGAGATGCTCAGGACTCAGAGGGAGGGACCTTAGATGAAATGCCCTATCGTGGGGAGAGGGAACTTGTAGAGCTCACCTACAGTAGAAAGATAGGGCATCAAGTGGAGGGATGGGGTTGCCATTCCATAGTCAAAAAACTCTGACCCGGAATTGTTCTTGTCTGAAAGAACTGCAGAGAAAAAAATGGAGAAGAGTCTGAGGAAATGGAGGTCCAGTGACAGGCCCAAATTGGGATCCAGCTCAAGGGACGGCCCCAAGGCCTGACAATATTATTGAGGCTTTGGTGTGCTCACCAAAAAGGGGCCTGTCATGACTGTGCTCTGAAAGACCCAACAAACCACGAAAAGAGTCAAATTCAGATATTTACACCCAACCAATAGAAGCTTCTGACCCCTGTGGTTGAATTAGGGAAAAGCTGGAAGAAGCTGAGGAGGAAGGTGACCCTATAGAAAGACCAGCAGTCTCAACTAACCTGGACCCCTGAGATCTTTCAGACACTGAACAACCAACCAGGCAGCATAGACCAGATGATATGAGGCCCCTAACACGTATACAGCAGAGGACTGCTGGGTCTGGACTCAATCAAAGAATATGCCTCAAGAGACTTGGAGCCTCAGGAAGTGGGGAGGTCTTGTGGGGTGGAGGTGGGAGGATGGGGACATCCTCTTGGAGATGGGGGAAGGGCGGTGGGGAGACATGTAGGATGTGGAACAGTCAGAGGGTGGACAGGGAGGGTGATAAAGTCTGGATTGTAAAAAAAAAGATTAAAGAATAATTTTTTAAATTTTTAATAAAATACCTCCCTAGTTTTTAAGAATCACTGCTGCAAGAAGCCTTTTTTTTTTTCAATACTAAATGTAATAGTCCATCCTGATGCTTAGGTGATTTCTTTCCTTTTAATTTTTGTTGTGTATACACTCAAATTCAAATGGAGGAACATAGGGTACTACAGTATTTTTTTTATCTCACTAATTTATAAAAAGCCCTTGTAACAGAACAGTTTTATTGAATTTCAGTGAAATCTTTATATTTTTGTGGATATATTTCCATCCTACCAATTAAATGAGTCAAATCCTTAGGGTGATTCGAGTTAAAAGTAGTAGCTCAATTTGCTCTGTTGCTTCAATGATCATTTAGATTTAAGAGAACTTCCAAAGATACTGATGACTAATCACCAAATATCAGTGTTCTAATAGAGAACTCTGTGCGTGCGTGCATGTGTGCGTGTGTGCATGTGGGGGGTGAGTGTGTGAGTATTCAACTCTGAGTGTGATAGATATAAGTGTAAAGGCCATATTTTTCATAGTTTCACAGTCATAGGCAGCAATATGTGCTTTTCAGTGTAAGGACAGCCGCTGGGGTGGATAGTTTAATGGAATGTATCTCAAATAACCTGTAAGCTCATGCATTACTTAGGAAACATTTGAAGAAGAGCAACAGCAATTTTTAAAGATAACAAGCAAAACGGGCTCAGCAACTATTTAAATATAGATGAGTTGAACTAAGCAACAAAAAAAATTGGCTTTGTTTGGCACTGTGTTGTCTGTGCTCCGTATGACCACACTGCTATTATATGCTATTATATAAATATGCAGTTGCCAACTGGCTTTTTATTTCTTCAACTCATATGTTGGAAAACAGATATCTTCTTAAATAAATTGAAGACACTTTGCTACTAGAAAAGGCTGCTTGTTTACAAAATAAATGCAATATAATCTAATGTAATTTTTAAGAAGAATGAGGAAATATTATTTGACCTTACAAAGAGGCAAATCTCATCTGTTGAAATATAATTATAAGAAGCAAGATGCTTCTGCAACTTTTTTGATACTCACGAGAATAAGATAATGTTGTCCTAAAGCTGATCACATCTATAGGTCATGATCTAAAACAAGCCAAATGACCTCAAGGTTTCCTAATAATCTCTAACAGATTAGCGTCCTTTTCTTCTTTTTCAGTGATGACTAAATTGTAATATTAATGATAAATCTGAGAATCTCAATAATGTACATAATCATTGTAGATACAGTAACAATTGTGTCTAAAATATTTGAAAATTTATGGCTTTGAATAGGCAGAAGTAAAAATGGGATGGTGTTTTTCTTTTTTAAGTAAAATCCAAAACTGGCCTGAAAGCATTCAAAGGTCCTTGAGAGGAGCCCGGGTTCCCATTTTGACCCTCAGAAGCCCTAGTTTGTCAACCTCACTAGAACTGGCTTAATGGAAATAGCATCAATCATTTTGTACCTGTAGGGCGTTCCTTCATCTAAGCATGGTAGTGGGTACCATTGTAAAGGCTGGAAATTAAGAATGTAGAAATTGTGAAAAAGCAAATGGAGGTGGGGAAAGCTGAGCAACTTCTGTTGAGATGAGATATTGTGGAATATTCCCCATAGTGGAGGTACATGAAATAGAAATAAGAGGAAAAGCTTCCTTCTGAAGATCATGAGGCAGTAGGGTCCAGATACAGGAAATGGGCATTCCATTAACTACATCTGAGGGTTAAGGAAGCAGTATTGCAAATGCCCTGAATTTCATAGTGGCGAATCCATCAAAGACACATAAGCAACACTAATCAAATGCTTGCTGTCTTAGTTAGGGTTTCTATTCCTGCACAAACATCATGACCAAGAAGCAAGTTGGGGAGGAAAGGGTTTATTCAGCTTACACTTCCAATTGCTGTTCATCATGAAAGGAAGTTAGGACTGGAACTCAAGCAGGTCAGGAAGCAGGAGCTGATACAGAGGCCATGGAGGGATGTAACTTACTGGCTTGCATCTCCTGGCTTGCTCAGCCTGCTGTCTTATAGAGCCCAAGACTACCAGCCCAAGGATGGCACCACCCACAATGGGCCCTCCCCCCTTGATCACTAATTGAGAAAATTGCTCTCATGGACGCATTTCCTCACCTGAAGCTAGCCAGTACAGGAGAAAAAACAAAACAAAACGGGAGCTTCTTTCCCTTAAAGCAAAGAAGGGTATTTGGTATACAGAAGTGTCTCATAAAGGCAGCCTTTCTTTTTTTTTTTAAATTTTATTTATTTATTTTTTTATATATGATGAATACACTGTAGCTGTCTTCAGACACACACTAGAAGAGTGCATCGGAACCCATTACAGATGGTTGTGAGCCACCATGTGGTTGCTGGGAATTGAACTCAGGACCTCTGGAAGAGCAGTCAGTGCTCTTAACCACTGAGCCATCTCTCCAGCCCCCGAAAAGTCAGCCTTTCATCCTCACAAAAATAGCAAGAATAGATGTTCTCAAAGTCAAAACTTAACAAAGTCAGTCATCTGACTGCCCTATGGGGACCCAGCCTATCAGTGATCCTTTTAATATACATAATTCCTATATGAGATATGCTCGAATGTAAAAATAAGGATATTTCACATTCACAATGCTCATCTTTTTGTGATAAATGTTTAAGAAATGTGGAATACTGTACTAACACCCACCTTAAAATAGTGGCTTTAAATGTACAATGCATGGGTAAAATTCAGTATGACTTAAAACAGAAAGAATACGCAGACCAAGAAAAAAATATTGGGGGAAATGGGAAATGCCTTTAAGTCAGGGGTGGTGGTTTTAGAGGCTGAGATGAATGAACATCCTGTGAGGCAGAATCTAGTCCTGGTGTTATCTAGAAGGCTCTGAAAGAAAACATAGGGGCCAGTCAGATGGTTCAGCTGGTAAAAACACTTGGGATGCAGCCTGGCAGCCTAATGTTGATCACTAGAACCTGTGCAAACGTGAAAAGGGAAAAGAGTACACACAATTGTTCTCTGACTTTTACACACACACCGTGACACATGCACCCACATAATACACTGAGCACACATAAACAAATAAGTAAATAAATAAGAAAATCAAGAGGGTAACAGGTGTGTGTGTGTATATCCTAAGCACTCAGATATGTTTAGCATACTCTGATTTATCCTTTTTGTACTGGAGCTACTTGTGTGATCACTTAACACCTGAGCTTTAAAGCTGTATGATGTTAACTCAAACTTCTAGCATCTATTCCCAAATTTATCAGCATGAGCTGCTCTTCTCTTTCCATGTAGTACCGATTCTAATAACAGAAAAATAATGGTTCTCTGTGAAATTAAAATTGGAATTTGAAGTTCATACAAACACATTAATTGATCATGTGAGTTATCAATCAGACTGGTGAGGGTCCATAATACTTGGCTGGAAACAGCAGTCCAAACCCATGGGACTAAGTTTCTCAGAAGATGGAGAAAGAATGAAATACTCAGACAGGGAAGGGATGGGAAAGAGCCCTCAGGCATTTTCGTAAAAGTCTGGAGAGTTATCCAAACTAATCAAGTTTTATCAAAAACAAATATCCAAGCCTTTCATGTGTACCAATTACTAACCAAAACTCCACTAAGTACTTAGTAATTCAGACAATTTATAATCACATCAAACCAACAATTGTGTAATGCAATGAGTAAAATCAAGCCTGAAATCAGTCTTAGAGATTATATAGACACAAAGATTTGTCAGAGGTGGGAGTGGCCATTCAAGAAATTAAGAGATCTTTAATTAATTGTTATTTTATGTTTAAAATCACCCCAGTTAATTTTAAAGGCTAAGAAAGTCAAATTTCATGGTAACTGAGTGATCAATAATTATCAAGAATGTTAATAACTTTGCAATTACTATTTCACACTACTGCAATTACACAGCAAGTACACCGTAAGATTTACTAACAATGAAATAAAGACCGTTATTATCTATGCTTATTATGTCTTATAGGATTAAGTAGACAAATTTTTAACTCATGAATTAACACTTTTACTTTGATGTTAATGTATTTTAATATCTTCTGAAAATAATGATATAACAACATTTATGAGAGGCACTCTTATGTCAATGTATAATCACAATATAAACTAGTTTGTGGCCAATGTTCTTTTAGAATTCTAGCTAAATGATGAAATCACTATTTTCCATCTTCACATGCTTTATTCATTTAACTGGACATAAGATAATTACCACAAAAGACTGTTATTGATATTTTTCCACTTTTAAATCAACTAGTTTCTTGTTTAAAAAAATCAAAATTAATGAAATGTCAAACTTTAAAAACATTGTTTTACTTGGGAATAAAATCTAGTCTTACCAAGACATATCTATTTTCCTTTTCCTAATGCAAACTTCAAATCCACACTTCATAAAAGTGAAATAGAATGTGCGTGTGTAATTGTGTATGCCTGTGTATGCATTTGTATGTGTGTGTATATGTATGTAGTGTATGCGTATGTGTGTATGTATGTGTATTTATGTGTATGTGTGTATGCATGTGTATTCTGCATTTATGTGTACATGTGTATGTATTTATGTATACACATGTACATGTGTGTATGTGTGCATGTACATGTATGTACATGTGTATACATGTATGTAGCAAGGCCTGAAATTAGAAGTGAGTACTCTAACTTTTCCAGGTTTCCCAAAGGGTTTTTGCTATTCTGGACCTTGACAGTTTGTTTGGAAGTTCTAGAGGAGGAAAGCTTCTATTTACATGCCTTTTGCTGAACAATGTCTTGGTATTTGGAAAAAGCTATTCGGTCATCTTCCACTGAGCAAACAGTTTCAAGGACACACATGGAACTAGCCACTAGCCTATCTAGCCAGATCAACTGAATCAGCCTTGTCAAGCAACAGATGTCACAGCCAGATGGTTTTCACATTCCGCTATGTCTGTCCTGGGTCCCTTGCATTGACAAATGGACTTTCAGACAGCTCATTAATATGGGGTGACACATCATGAATATTTTGCCATTTTAATAATAGGAAATCTGTCCTATGAACTTAGAAGGTCCCTTTGTATAGATTTAACAAAACCCTTTTAGATTTTTTTCAATTATGCTTTGAAGTTTCCAGTTAACAATTCTTAATATTTTGTTAAATTTATTCCTAAATGGGGGACAGTGATAGAGTAGGGCACTTGGTATCTTCATCTGGCCTCCGTACGTGTCAGGCTCACTCACCAAAACACATGTGTGATTATACATGACACAGACATATACTCCAGTGTGCTCGCCTGGCTTTCTCTCCTCTCTGTCTCTCTCTCTGTGTCTCTCTCTCTGTCTCTCTGTCTTTGTCTGTCTCTCTCTGTCTGTCTCTGTGTCTGTCTCTCTGTCTCTCTCTGTCTCTCACTCTACACACACACACACACACACACACACACACACACACACACACACACACACACACGTTCACGTACTCCTCACCACCACCACCAGTGACACCAACAATAATTTTCTTGTTTTGTTTTGTTTGTTTGTTTGTTTGTTTGTTTTTTCCTCCTTTTTTATTTTTGATACTTTATATACATTTCCAATGTTTCCCCTTTTCTGAGTCTCCTCTTTGTATACCCCCCATCCCCTCCCCAACCCTCCTCTAGGAGGG
>JAPYYD010003874.1:0-13681 GCA_028551405.1 Uromys caudimaculatus | reverse complement strand
CATCAAAGGAATGGATACAGAAAATGTGGTACATTTACACAATGGAGTACTACTCAGCTATAAAAAACAATGACTTAATGAAATTTGCAGGCAAATGGATGGAACTTGAAAATATCATCCTGAGCGAGGAAACTCAGTCACAAAAGAACGAACATGGTATGTACTCACTGATAAGCGGATATTAGCCCACAAGTTCAGGATGTCCAAGTTTCACTTAACAGTAACCGCTGGACTGAGAGTGAGGTACCAGATGGAGGGGTTGGAGAAAAGTCTGAAGGAGCGGAGGGAATTGGCAGCCCCATGGAGGGAGCAAGAGCGTCAATGGGCCTGACCCTCCCCCTGGTCGTCCTTTACTTCAGACCACTAACCAAAGAATACACATCTATTGACCCATGGTTTGGACTACATATGAGGCAGAAGAATCACCTCGATGGCCATCAGGGAGAAAGGAGAGGACTTTGGGCCTGAGGGTGCTACAAGCCCCAGTAAAAGGGAATGTCAAGGTGGGAATATGGGAATGGTTAGGCGGGTAGGTGGGAGGAGGAATTCCTACACAGAGACGAGGAGGGGGAGGGGACACGGGGTTTCCAAAGAAAAGGGGAATCATCAGAAATGTAAATAAAGTATCAAAAATAAAAATTAAAAAAAAAAGATAGCACAAGAAAAAAAAAAACAATCAATAAATAATAAAATAAGTTCCTAGAAATTCTCTATTAGTTAGAACTACAGCATACTGTAAACCAGTGCACTGCTTTTCTCAGACCTGATTTAATAACTCCTCCTAATCAGGATGTAAAAAGAATAAATAAATGAATTAATGGGGGGAAAAAGCCAACTCCTTCTAATCTTGTTTCTGGATGGTTACCCAAACATTATGTTAGTGTCTCTGCCTTTGTTTACACATTGGCCCCAAGTGATCTCTTTAGCAAGCAAACGAAGAATGATGTGAAAGACATGCTTTTTAAAATAGGCATGCACTGGCTGGTTTTGTGACAACTTGACACAAGCTGGAGTTACCACAGAGAAAGGAGATTTCAGTTGAGAAAATGCCTCCATGAAATCCAGCTGTAAGGAATTTTCTCAATTAGTGATTAAGGGGGGAAGTCCCTTTATGGGTGGTACCATCTGTGGGCTGGTAGTCTTGGGCTCTATAAGAAAGCCAGCTGAGCAAGCCAGGAGAAGCAGGCAGGCAAGAAAGTGACATACCTCCTCGGCCTCTGCATCAGCTCCTGCTTCCTGATCTTCTTGAGTTCCAGTCCTGATTTCCTTTCATGATGAACAGCAACATGGAGGTGTAAGCGAATAAACCCTTTCCTCCCCAACTTGCTTCTAGGTCATGACTGTGCAGGAATAGAAACCTTGACTAAGACAAGGCATTAATTTGTTTCTTTGTTTGTTTGTTTGTTTTTATTTACATTTCAATGTTGTCCCCCTTCCCAGTCTCCCCTCCAAAAAAAAAAACCCATACCAGTCCCCCTAACCTTTGCCTCCCACCCACTCCTGCCTCACTGCTTTAACATGAACCTATGCTGGGGCATCAACCCTCCACAGCACCAAGGGTCTCCCCTCCTACTGATGCCAGATAAGGCAATTATCTGATACATATGTATCTGGAGCAATGGATCCCTCCTCATGTACTCTTTGGTTGGTGGTCTAGTCCCTGGGAGGTCTGGGGTGCTACACATAGTGGTGCTCACCTGTAATTCCAGCACTCAGGAGATACAAGAAGAGAGCTGAGAGTTCTCCACCTCCACCAGTCTGAAAGTTCTAGGCCAGTCAGGACTGCACAACAAGACCCTTGTCTCAAAAGAAGAAAGAGGAGGAAGATGAAGAAGAGGAGGGGGAGGAAGAGGAGGAAGATAAGGAATTGGAGGAGGTAGATGAGGAGGCAGGGAGAAAATGAAACAATTTTAAAGACCTAACAGTTACAAACACAGAACTACATTCCCCTAAAAAATCTCATAAATAATTAAATGTTAGTATAGGAAGGAAGAAAATAACAACCTGAAAATCTTTAACACAGGTGAATAATTGAAGGAATTGCAAATAGAACCACTAGAAAGGAAAACCAAAAGGAAAAAGATTATAGGAGATGCAGGTATTATGTGGGACAAGTGTAAAAAGATGTAAAAAAAACAAAAAACATTATTTATGGAGAAATGGAGATGACTCATGAGTTGAGAACACTGGCTGCTCTTGCACAAGACCTGAGGTCAATTCGCAGCACTCACATGACACTTTCCAACCATTTATAGCTTTAGTTCCATCAGACCCAATTCCTTATTCCAGTGTACAGACATACATGCAGACAAAACACCAAATTACATAAAGAAATAAACTTAATAATAATAACATTATTTTTTTAAGATTTTATTTTATGTATGTGAGTACACGGTAACAGTCTTCAGACACACCAGAAGGGGGCATCAGATCCCATTACAGATGGTTATGAGCCACCATATGGTTACTGGGATTTGAACGCAGGTCCTCTGGAAGAGCAGTCTGTGCTCTTAGCTGCTGAGCCATCTCTCCAGCCCCATAACATTAGTTTTTAATTAATGAAAATAAACACATCATGGCCAGATGGTGCAGACAGGTAATCCTAGCTATTCAGGAAGCTGAAGTAGGAGAGCCTTAAGTTCTCAGCATGCCTGGGCTACTGTGAGTTTGAGACTATCCTGGACACGTTACAGAGACTCTATTTCAAAACAAATGTGAAATTCAAAGATTTTGTTGTAACTCACTAGTTGAGTACTTTCTTAGCAGATTCAAGACCCTACATTCAATTTCCAGTGCCACCTTTCAAAAAGAAAAACAGAATACAATTGTTACAAAAGAGCTTTGTTTCCCTAAAGTAAGTTAAAAAAAAAATTGTTTCTTTTTTTTGTTCTTTTTTTTTGTTTTTGTTTTAGATTTTGTTTTTGTTTGATACTTATTTACATTTCCAATGTTTCCCCTTTTTTAGGTCTCCTCTTTGGAAACCACCTATTCCCTCCCCCTCCCCCACTTCTATGAGGGAATTCCACCTCCCACCCACCTGCCCACCCACTCCTGTATACCCACCTTGACATTCCCCTTTACTGGAGCCTCTCCTCTGCCTGATGGCCTTAACCATAGAGACATCTATCCATCCTGTTTCTGTATCTTGGCTATTATGAATAATAATTAGCATCATCCAATTCCTTCTATGAGGCCACAGTTATACTGACACCAAAACCTCACAAAGACCCAACAAAGAAAGAAAACTTCAGACCACTTTCCCTTATAAATATCGATGCAAAAATACTCAATAAAATTCTCGCAAACCTCAACAAATGGTGCTGGTTCAACTGGCATTCTACATGTAGAAGAATGAGAATTGATCCATTCCTATCTCCCTGTACAAAGATCAAGTCCAAGTGGATCAAGGACCTCCACATAAAACCAGATACACTGAATCTAATAGAAGAAAAAGTAGGGGAAAGTCTCGAACACATGGGTACAGGGGAATAAGTTCCTGAACAGAACACCAATGGCTTATGCTCTAAGATCAAGAATCGACAAATGGGACCTCATGACATTGCAAAGTTAAATTTTTTAAAATGTCATCTCTAATTTAAATTACGTACAGGCCAAACATAAGGTTGAATTGATAAGTAGTATCCTTTCCTTCTTATTTCAGAGTTCAAAAACAAAACAGAGAAATTTCCTGTTCAGAAAATGTTTACTATCACCAATCAGAGCTCGCATTTGTTTGTCAGAGCACACCCTCTAGTGGAGGGTACTACTGCATGACAAACCACCAGCAGACTACAACTTTTTTTTTGTTATGGTTTATTTATTTTATGTGTATAAGTGATTTGCCATATGGATGTATGGGCATTCTGTGCATGCCTGGTTCCATCAGAGGTAAGCATGGGAAATCAGATACCCTAGAGCTGGAGTTATAGCCAGTTATAAACCTACAGGTGTGTGTGCTAGGAACCAACCTAGTTACCTCTTCTGCAAGAGCAGCCAATGCGATAAATTCATGCACACTTCTCCAGCCTCTATAAAGTTTTCAATTTCAGCATCACTTTAGACAACTCCATTACTGCCGGAACCAACGGATTTGCAGCCTTCTTGTTAGCCTGAGTGAAGCCATTTTGTGTTAAAGTTAGGCTTGGAGATAACAATAGGCCAAGGGTGCTGTTTTCTGAGCTTCAGAATTTTGTTTAGGTTCTGTCTCTCAAAAGATGAATTCTTTCCCAGGTCAGGGTGACTCCTTTAAGGTTAGGTGGCTAGCAGAATACAGGTGGTTGCCTTGGTAACATGTCATTGTGATTGGAGTCTGTCACTCCTTGGAATTTTCCCACCCCTGTTGCTTTGCCTGAGTCTTGGTTATGTTGTTTAAGCTTCTTTACCTTTTTATTATGAATTAATGGTGACAATTAAAATTTGGGGAACTTGATCACACATCCTGTCTTGATCCCAGGTATCTGTGTCTCTTGCCTCTTTCTTCATCCATCAGTTCGATCCTCAGGACAACGCTGAATATCCCTCGGGCCAGGGCAATTGGCGCCCAGCAGTGGAGCTCTAGGAAAGGGAAGTGCAGCTGACAAACCTCTCACACAAAAGCCTGGCTAGGCACTCCTATTGAGGAGAAAGCATGCCAGCACGCCCACTAAGGGGATCCAGAGATCGTACAGAGTAACCTGCCCATGAGACAGATCTAGTGTAAAAGAGATGAGTGACAATATCGGACAAGAATTAAACAAGCATGATTTATTTTTACAAAGACTCAAGGAGTCCCTCAAGACATGAGGTACTAGGGTAAAAAAGAAAGACCTACACAGTTTTTTTTTGATTTGATAAAAGATGTGTGTCCCTGGTTTCTCCAGGAAAGCACCATAAATGAGAAAAGATGGAATAGAGTAGGAGATTGTTTACAGGATTATTATGAGGTATTTGGGCCAGAAAAGGTGCCTGTGCAGGCTTTTTCTTATTGGAATTTGATTAATGATGTTCTTAAGATTTATAATCACTCTCCTGATATCCAGAAGGTAGTTAAAGAAGGCAAGAATGCCCTTCAGAAACTCTCCAGACCACCCTCAGCCTGCGATTCTGTTTCTATTTCTATGCCACCCATTGAGGTTGCAACTGCTCCCCCTCCAGAGGTGCCTTTCCCCTCGCTTTAGGAGGGAGGCCCATGTCATAAAATTTATCCTTCCCTTAAGTCTCTTAAAAAGGCAAAATCTGATGACATTTTGCTCCCTGAAAAGGAAGCTTCCATGAGGAAGGAGCTGTCAAAAATCATAACACTGACTGGCCACCGCTAACTTGCTTGTTCCCATTTCCCTCTAAACATCCTTCATGTAGTCGTCCTACCTTTTGTGCTCCTGATCTTGACTCACTTGACATTTCTAATACCATAGATTCAGTCAAGGTCACTCTCTCACAGGAGAGTGCTACCCTAAGAGGCCTCATTCAGTAGTTAGGGAACATCTGTCACTCATTACAGAGTTGAGAGCCTTGGAATTGGAAATGCAGTAACTTCCCCTTTCTCCTCCTGTGGCTCCTGACCAAGGACCCTCCATGCAATGGAAGGGGAGTGCTGTTTTGAGACCTAAAGTCAAACCAAAAAAAGACGCTGGTTTTGTGACTCATGGCATGTCAAAGGAGAGGGCTCCATACCCAGGACAATCCTTCTGAGGACCAGAGCACACAAGCGGGTGATCCACCCAAAATAGAGCCGTATAGCACAGGGGATATCCTGGCAGAGTCTGAGATAGAGGAAAGGGATGAAGAGGAGGAACTTGGGGCTGCCCAAGGGGAAGGAGCTGGGGAGAGAGCTGAGGAGAGAGCTGCAAATATGTCAGATGAGGAAGTTGCCCTTTGTCAGCGGTACCGCTGCTTGAATTTTAAACATATAAAAGAACTAAAACCTGCTGTTTCCCTATCTGAACCAGTAGCACCTTTCACTGTGTCCATTGTGGAAACTTTAGGAGACGAGTGGCTTACACCCAATGATTGGTATCTCTTGGCAGGGGCTACCTTGTCTGGAGGCAATTGTGTCCTGTGGAAAACAGATTTTGTAGAAAACTGCAGAGAAGTTGTGGCTTGCAATGTTGAAAGTAGAAATTCCAAAACTTGGACTAACGAAAACCTTCTTGGGTGGGGCCCCTATGATAGCAATAGCAGCAGGCTTGCTTTCCTCCTGGCTTGCTGTCACAAACACAAAATGCTAGCATAAAAGCTTGGAAGCAACTTCCCCTAAAGGATCCGCTACCACCTCCCTTGCCAAAATTCGCCAGGACCTGATGAACCTTACAGTAACTTTATCAGTCACCTAACTGAGGCAGCAGAAAAAATCATGGGAAAACATAAAAATGAAAGCGAATTCATTAAACATCTCACTTTTGAAAATGCAAACACGGCTTGCCAGGCTGCCATTAGGCCATATAGATGCACCAGCAAAGAGATATCTGATTACATTAGGCTTTGCTCTGGTAATGATTCCGCCCATGCAATCAGCCTTGCTATCTGTGCAGCCCTTAAAGGCACTCACCTGAATAATGAGCCCAAGACCTTCTACAATTGCAACTAACCTGGACACATTTCTAGGGTCTGTACAGTCCCTAGAGGTGAAAGACAACCCTGTGGTCCACTTCGCTCTCTCTGCCCTAGGTGTGGCAGAGGCAAGCATTGGGTTTCAGATTGCTGTTTCAGGACAGATATTCAGGACCGTCCCCTGCCCCCGGTACAGGGAAAATTCCAGAGGGACCATCCCCTGGACCAACAATACAGACAAACCCCTGGGGCTGTCAGGTTTGTCCCCCAAGCAATGAGTGCTCAGATGTCGCCTCCCTCCTCCATGCCACTGCTGGGAGTGCTGGACTGGACCTCTGTTCCTCCACCAGTGCAGTACTAAAACCTGAAATGGGTAGCCAAATCCTGAGTGCTGGTATTTTTGGCGCCCTCCCTTCTCCCCTTTTGGTCTTCTTCCTGGTCATGCCACCTCTACTCTTCAAGGTTTAAATGTGTTCCCTGGTGTGATTGATAATTATTACACAGGAGAAATATAAATTTTGACCTCATCCACTTCTGGTCTACTAAACATAAATTCAGGACAGAGAATTGCACAACTACTCCTGATCCCCTTCAGTTGTTCTGGCCAAAACTTTCTTAAACAAACTAGAGGCATAAATGGTTTTGGCTCCTCAGATGCCTAGTGGGTTCAACAGATTACTCAGGATAGGCCCTCACTTAAATTAAAATTAGATGGCAAAGTCTTTGAAGGCCTTATAGACACTTGGGTGGGTGCCACAATTATTTCTGAGAGACATTGGCACTCTGCATGGCCCCTTATGACTTCTCTGACCCACCTTAAGGGCACTGGGCAATCTAACAACCCTCAACAGAGTTCTAAGATTCCCATCTGGTCTGATGAGGAAGGCAACCATGGCACTGTTCAGCCTTATGTTCTCCCTGGACTGCCAGTTAATCTCTGGGGCAGAGATATCCTTGCTCAGTTAAATCTTATCATGTGCAGTCTGAATGAAGTTGTGACCAGGCAGATGTTGAACCAAGGATTCCTCCTTGGGCAGAGATTGGGGAAAGATCTACAAGGAATAAAAGAACCCATCTCTGTAACACAAAGAACTGATCGTTCAGGTTTGGGTTCAGAAAATATTTCCTAGGGTCTATTGACATTCCTGTACCCCACGCAGATAAGATTACTTGGAAATCTGATGACATTGTGTGGGTTGATCAATGGCTGCTGACTTCTGAAAATTTGGCTGCAGCTTCCTTGTTAGTACAGCAACAACTTACCGCTGGTCACATTGAACCTACCACTTCCCCTTGGAATACACCCATTTTGGTTATTAAGAAAAAAGCTGGCAAAAGGAGGTTGTTGAGGATTTAAGAAAAAAAAATGAACAAATGGTCATGGGAGCCCTACAGCCTGGGTTGCCCACGCCTGTGGTCATTCCTGCTGAATATTGTAAGGCAATAATAGATCTTAAAGATTGTTTCTTGACCATCCCCCTACACCCTGAGGATAGGCAGCAGTTTGCTTCCAGTCTACCTGTTGTCAATTTTAAAGGACCCATGCTTCGTTTCCAGTGAGAGTCCTTCCTGAAGGCATGGCTAATAGCCCGACTATTTGCCAAAAATTTGTAGCCCAGACAACTGACCCCCTTCGTGATAAGTGGTCCTCTTCTTACATAATTCATTATATGGATGATATTATATTAGTAGGGCCAGAAGGGACCCAGCTACTTTATTGCTGTCAAGAATTATCACAAAGACTGACAGCCAAAGGGCTTCAGATTGCTCCAGACAAAATTCAGCTACAAGATCCTTATTTTTATTTGTGTTTTGAATTACAACATCAGAAAGTTCTCACCCAGAGACCATGTCTTAGGATAGGCCATTTGAGAACACTCAATGATTTTCAAAAATTGTTAGGAGATATCAATTGGATAAGGCCCTATCTAAAGATTACTACAGGAGAAGTAAAACCTCTTTTTGACATTGTAAAGGGTGATATTGACCCTTCCTCCAATCGAGCTCTCACACCTGAAGGTCTACAAGCCCTCCAGGTGGCTAATAAAGCCATCCAGGCTCAAGGTGTTTCTTTCCTTTCTTATGATAAACCTTTTTCTTTTATTGTTTGTGCCACATTTCACACACACACAGGGGTTTTTTTTGGCAAAAACACCCCCTCTTGTGGGTGCATCTGTCTGTTTCCCCCTCAAGAATTCTTGCACTGTATACTTCCTTAGTAGCAGAATTGGTCTTGCTAGGCCACAAACAGAGTTGCCAGGTTTTTGGTAGAGACCCAGATAAAATAATTGTGCCCTACCCAAAAGATCAAGTGGATTGGTTAATGCAGACTATTGATGATTGCCTTTTATTTGCTCCTCTTTTATGGGAGTTATAGATAATCATTATCCTGCTGATAAGCTTCTTCAACTTGCAAGAATCCACCCTTTCTTGTTCCCTAAAATTACTGCTCTCCACCCTATGCCTGATGCCTGTTTGGTTTTTACAGATGGCTCCTCTAATGGAGTGGCAGCCTATGTTATAAATGGTCAGACAAGATCTGTTACATCCCCCTATTTATCTGCCCAGCTTGTGGAACTTATGCTGTAATTCAAGTTTTTCAATTATTGATGGATTGTCCCTTTAATTTGTATACTGATAGTGCTTATATAGCTAATTCTATTCCTGTTTCAGAAACTGTTCCTTATATTAAGCCTTCCACAAATGCTGCCCCTTTATTTTTTCAACTCCAGAAGCTAATTACATCCAGGCAACACCCCTTTTACATTGAACATCTTAGGGCACATTCTGATCTGCCAGGTCACTTGGCTAAGGGAAATGCTTGTGCTGATGCTGCCACAGGCCTCACTTTCCCTGCCTTTGTGAATAAAGTCAATCAGGCAAAACAGGCTCATCCTATGCATCACCTAAATGCCCAGACCTTCTGGCCACTTTTTGGGCTGATGTAAGAACAGGCACGCCAGATTGTTAAACAGTGCCCTGCTTGTGTCACACTGCTTCCTCTCCCTCACCTTGGATTTAATGCTTGAGGTTTGATTCCTAATGTGCAAAGAGATAACTGTCCCATTCTTCCCCAGGGACCCTCCCGAGAAGCTATCAACCATAGGTCCGCACTGGAGGGGAGAAGCTGCCGGTGGGGAAATAGACAGGAGACAAAGAATGCGTTGAGGGCAAGACGGTGTCCTGATCAAGCCCCCCAATAATCTTTATTTCAGGGTCCATATATAAGCACATAGGGCGGGAAGTGGCAGAGGAAGGGGGATTCCTAAGGTAACCAAATGTCACACAAAACTGTAAATCAGGATGACAGTCATTGCTGTCTTGAAGCCACAGGCTACTTCAAACAGGATGTCTTATCACTTGCTGGCGGCAGGGGGAATGGGAAGGGATCAAAGGAATGCCTGCTGTGGAGCCCGGTACACTTTGACTTGCTAATTAAGCCAAGGCCTTAGGCCCAATTAAGCTGAGGCCTTTTGGTCTCCCACATCTCCTCCCTTTATATTTACTTTAAAGCCGAATAGCCAGGAACCTGTTTAGAAACAGGCGGACCTTAATCCAGGGGGAAGGGGGGAGTTGAGGCTCGATCCTAATAGTTATTATGATACCCATTGCACGAGGAGAGGAGAAAAGCCCACCCATTGAGTGGAGGTTTATTGGTATTGACCTCTATGCCATTGAGCATGCTCCTCAAGGAACCCAGAGGCAGTTCTTAGCGTCTTCCCCCGACAATGCTTCAACTCTGCACACCGCTGATGCCCATGCTAACTCGTAAGTCAGCATGCATAAATCTGGGTTTTATGCATCACCTAAAGGAGAATCATGGGTTTCAGGCACTGTTATTCCATGATCAAGCAGATCGAGGTGGTGATAATGAACCTGTAAAGGTCAGGATGTCACGGAGTCAATCTGCTATTTGATGAATCTTAAAATCTTGTTACAAATGAAAGGTCCCAGGCTGACCAGAAGTAAAAGGCTAATTTTTGGTCCAACAAGAGGCATGAGGAGGGAGAACATAGATGAATGCCACCAGGAATCAGGATCAGATGAAAATTTCTGTTTCTTAAGGGAAAAGCTGATTTCATGAAGTTTTTTATCTCAGTAATAATCAACCCACTATCCTCTTGCCTCTGTTTTAGATCTGACTCTCTTCTTCCAGTACTTGGAAGTCTTTTCTAGAATATCAAGGTCCTGTAAAACTCACAGGCAATAGAACAAAAGCAAGTTGATAGACCATCATAAAAAAGGTGTACAATCAACACAACTTACGTTAAATTCTGCAAAAGAAACAACATTTTAACATGACCAATTGATAAAAAATTGGGAGCCTTAACACATGTACTAATACTTGTTTCAAATACAGATCTTGTTCCAACTTTATCTCTTGCTAACAACATCATAGAACTTAAGCTAACTTTCAAATATGTCTTTGAGAATGTCCAGAAGCAGTTTCGACAGTCTATATTTTCTCTGTCGCACAAGGTCGAAAATCTAGAGGCAAGGCAGCCTATCCAATCTGGGATATAAGCAATCAAAGGTAGATCAGGAGCAAATTCCAATACAGCTTTTCTGTCATCATTGTCAGGGCACTCAGCAAGCTCACAGGTCAGCATCAGCATGTCTCAGCATCAGCATGTCTTATCAATCACTCTGGCAGCCAGTATGCTCCTATTGCATCCTGTAGAAAAAAAGACAAATATGCCCTCTTCCCCATGTTAAATACCTGTTCTGGATCATGCCATGTGTCTGAAAGGATCATTCTATATCACCTAGGCATAAATATGCCTATTTGTAGAGTGCCATGGACACTTAGCAGAAAAATCACTGGCATCCAAATTTTAAAATTTTAATTTTTTTGTGGTGTAGGGGATATGATTCCCCCTTTTATATATATATATAAATCTTTTATATATATATATAAATCTTTTATATATATATATATATATATATATATATATATATATATATATATATATAAAAGATAAAAGATATTGTTTTAACATTCCATGGGCCTGTTCTACAATACCTTGTCCTTGAGAAAAATAAGAAATTTTAGTAATAAGACTAATATAAAATTGGTAACAAAACATCTAAAACACCTGACTGCAATAGCCAGTTCTATTATCTGTTTTAATCTGATTGGGAACACCAAGCATAGAAAAACAAGGTAGGCAATGACTGATTATATTTTTAGTTGATTCTCCTGTCAAAGCAGTTGTAACTAGAAAGCCTGAAAGGGTGTCAATAGTCACATGTACATGTTTCAATAACATCCATTTGGTATAATTGGTTAGGTATAAGTCCTCGAGGAATAACACCATTATGTGGTACAAGTAGAAACTGAGGACATTCAGGACAAGCTCCATGCTCTATTGACTGAGCTATCCAGGCTCTAATGCCTACATGTATCCCTGAGTCTTATTAACCTTTTATAATTCTTAATTTTGAGCTTTGTTTTGGATTAATGGAATAACCAATCTCTTGGAGGTGAGTGAGCACATCAGCTCCAATATCTATTAATCCTTTAAAACTTTCTGTAATAATTAATTTAAGGTTAGGTTTCTTATTAGTAATTGAGCTCAGTACACATCAGGGGAACTAAGCTAGTCTTTTGTGAAAAAAAAGGCAGCCAAAATTCTTTATGACACCTAGATAAGCAGCCTGCTGTGAGTGCCTTGGGATCCGAGTCTGACCCCTCCTCCCCGAGGAAAGAGCAAGCACTTCTGTAAGGAATTGCACACTAGCTTCTGCAGAGGTTGTTCTTAGGTTTGCATTAACTCAAATGCAAATGTTTCTTAATTGGGCCTATTTCCTGGGGTCTGGCCCAAGGACAGATTCCTGGGGGCTCAACTTGATTGTCTGCTCCAGCCTCTGTTCTTGGAGCAATCATTTTTTTTTTAAGGGGGGGTTTCAAGACAGGGTTTCACAGAGGCAGGAGCAATCACTTTTAAAATGACCCAAACCTCCATATTAAACCTTTTTTATTCCCTAATTTCTGTAAAGAATTGTTTGCACAGTGGTCCCTTGTAAGGCAGCAAGCCATAGGCAGACCCTGATCATATGAGGGTCTGATTTCTGTACAAAGTTGGAAATAGCTAACTAGGTTTGTCTCTGTCCTGCATGGCCTAATAGGGGCAGGCTGCATTAGCATTTTCACAAGCCAACTGAATAACAAAGGGAACTCTTGAAGGAGTAGCTCAAAAGATTTTATCTCCTGCTTTTCTTTTGAGGCTGTGACAGAGCTGTAAGCTGTAGTCAATGGCACATTGGCAGTTTAGCTATAATTTTTAAGTTTTCTTGTAACATTAAAGCACAATCATAACTTTGGAAAACAAACTCAGTTGAAAATAATAAAATCAATACCAAGAGTATTACTATCACGTTACAAAATTTGGCGGTCAGTTCTTATATCTGAATGCTTGACTGTACACTTTCAATACCTTAAAGAGATATTGTTCTGATTTTGTGGAATAGATTGAAGAGTATTGGTATTAGGTCTTCTTTGAAGGTCTGATAGAATTCTGCAGTGAACTCATCTGGACCTGGGCTTTTTTTCGTTGGAAGACTTTTAATGACTGCCTCTATTTCTTTAGGCATTATGCAACTGTTTAGATGGTTTATCTGATCTTGGCTTAGCTTTGGTATTTGATATCTGTCTAGGAAATTGTCCATTACATCAAGATTTTGCAGTTTTGTTGATTATAGGCCTTTGTAGTAGGATCTGATGATTTTTTTAAATTCCTCAGAATCTGTTGTTATGTCTCCCTTTTCATTTCTAATTTTCTTAATTTGGATTCTGTCTCTGTGCCCTCTGGTTAGTCTGGCTAGGGGTTTATCTATCTTGTTGATTTTCTCAAAGAACCAACTCCTGATTTTGTTGATTCTTTACATAGTTCTTTTTGTTTCTACTTGGTTGATTTCAGCCGTGAGTTTGATTATTTCCTGCCTTCTACTCCTCTTTGGAGTATTAGCTTCTTTTTGTTCTAGGGCTTTCAGATGTGTTGTTAAGCTGCTAGTGTATGCTCTCTCCAGTTTCTTTTTGGAGGCACTCAAAGCTGTGAGTTTTCCTCTTAACACTGCTTTCAAAGTGTCCCATAAGTTTGGGTATGTTGTACTTTCATTTTCATTAAATTCAAGGAAGTCTTTAATTTCTTTC